>PPJX02000057.1:0-99675 GCA_003705915.2 Lipomyces lipofer | reverse complement strand
TGCTGCTTTTGGATTGTGAACGCGCAACCGCGCCCTTTTTTGCAATCGCCTACAGTGGTCATGTGATCACTTTCGAAGGGCATCAACCGGCATGACAATCCAAAAACCCCAATTAATAAACAATTAATTAATTCGTCTCGACCTCGGGAGGGTTGACTCTGTTGCATTTAACACCATATGTTCCCAGCTATTCCAAATATTACTAAAATAACTACGGTCTTGTTTCTTTGGCAGAATCCATTTGACGCTGCTATACTTTTTATTTTAGGTAAATTTCTTCGGGAGAGCAACTCCTTGGACTACTGACAGCTCCAAGGCGAAATACTGCTGAGAACCCATCTTACATCCAAGAAAGACACGTCCGGCTGGCCAATGTGATTATCAGTGATCCATGCTAAGACCTTCAGAAGTGGAAATCGTGTGATGTTACTAGGGTCACGTGTGTACTTAGATCGGTCGTTGACGTCATCACGGGTTACTAGGCTCCGAACTTCGCAACCGCAAATTGCAACCTTCTAACGCCACAACCGTTAAGCGCAACCGCAGCGCGTATCGTGTCGCAAGCGTTTGCGTCACCGAAAGAAATTCGTGAGAGTGAGAAGCAATCAAGATATCGGAAACGGAGCTCCAAATAATCTTGAATTCACTTGCCATACTGTTTCCACCCGAATCAGACCCGACTCGGAGACGGACCATAGGACTGCACGTCCAAGCTCGCCCGCGCTCTGTCTGGTAGCAGCATTATTGCATTTCCCCGCAGACCAGATTCGTACAAACGTGAATATGTGTGTCCTACCGATGACACCACGCACGAAAGCATACTAATTCTAATTCCATCTTAGCGTAAACATAGAGGCGACAGGCCGTGTTATGTTACTCGGTATTTTTGCATGCGTCTCGCGTAAATGTCTGACCCGGTTGGTGGTGCAGTGTACAGCCGGAGAAACACTAATACTTTTCTATTCGAGTAACAAACGAACCCCAGTTCTTTGGCTTCATTCGTCCCAATGCTCATCAAGTGGAATCGCACAGTCTCAGACTACCATCGTATTATTCTCCAACCCGCTATTTAGCCTAAAAAACCAGTACTGGTTTGGACCATTGGCAAACAATATCGCGCTCAACGCAGATGGCTCCGTCCGTTCCAGCCCGCATGCTTAGAAACTAGCACCAGATCCATTTTGCACCAACGGATCTGCACCTCGGTAAGCTAAAAGTCAAGATTCTGGGGCCGACTCTGGAGCCGACTACTTTCCCAGATAGGTAGTCCGGTGAATATCAGGGTAGGGGTCTAAGGTTAACGCGGAGACGACGTGACCACCGTCACAGTTAGGCGTAGGACCATGTCACGAAACGCGGACGGCGTTGACCTCGGAGTGTGATCTGACGATAGTTAGAGGTTCCAGAACGCCACCTTACTTCCCCAGGCTAGCAGTATACCCTAACCCCAAGCGGCACTTCTGAGACTTTCGGCTCCCAGTCCAAGTTCGTGAATGTAAGGCATGCGTGCTGAGAGTGGCCAGATCAGCCTTAGGTATTGCAAAACGCTATTTGTGGGAGAGCTCTCGACATCTCCGGGGCCAAAGTTATATGTCCGGCTAGTTTTTCCGCTTCGGCCGTCGCCAAGCGCAACCCTGTCGGAGAATCTTTTGGGTACCCACTCGCGCGATTCTTCTTTCGATCTACAACAAAAAAGTCTCTCCACGTTGTCGGTGTTTCTCCGTCCTCCGCAATCAACGCCATAGTCTGTCGTCACACGCGCTGTCCTGTCCCTTACTGACTATCCGACTAAACCTAATACGAGAGCACGCGGGAGGGACCCGGGTCTCGTGCTCCCGCCGAAGAGTCCACGTTAGATGCCGATCGCTGCCTACATAAACTAACTGCTGTCCACCGCTGCCCCTTGTTCCTGGGTCTGTCATTCTTTTTAAACAGTTTATTCTGTGTTCCTGTCATAGCAACAATGGTCAAGATGAGAGTCTACAATCCATACCTGGTGGCTTTGTCGGCCACCATCGGCGGCATGCTATTCGGATTCGATATTTCGTCCGTCTCAGCATTCGTCGACAACAAGGCATATCGAGATTTCTTTAATAACCCCAACGCCACGGAGCAGGGTGGCATCACCGCCGCCATGGCCGGTGGCTCATTTCTGGGTTCACTCTTCGCTGGTTTCCTTTCTGATCGTGTTGGCCGGTACTGTCTCTTCCGTCGTTGGAATTCGTATACAATATACTAACTTCCACGTAGTAAATACGCTATTCAATGCGGTGCAATCATTTGGATTATCGGCTCCGCTATTCAATGTTCTGTTCAAAATACCGCTCAACTAATCTGCGGTCGTTTCATTTCTGGTATCGCCATCGGAATCTGTTCGAGTCAAGTTCCCGTCTATCTCGCAGAGCTTAGTCCGAAGCGTATCCGAGGCCGTCTGGTCGGTTTGTTCCAGTGGGCTGTAACCTGGGGTATCATGTATGTCAATATTTGTTAATATCCTTAATTGTTCTAACACTCGGTCAGGATTATGTTCTATATCTCTTATGGCTGCACCTTCATCGATGGTCCCAAGTCATTCCGTCTGGCCTGGGGTCTCCAGATGGTCCCAGGCGCGCTCCTGCTTCTGACCCTGACATTCTTCCCGGAATCTCCTCGATGGCTGGCCTCCCACGACCGTTGGGAAGAAGCCGTTGACGTCATCCGCCATGTCCAGGGCGATGGCTCGGAAAACGACTTACCCGAGGTCAAGCTTGAGATCCAGGAAATCAAAGAGGGCGTTCGTATTGACCAGCTTTCCAAGGATATTACTATTTTCGACCTCTTCAAGTCGGGCTCGCGCTTGCGCACGTTTGTCGGTGCCTTCGCCCAGATCTGGCAGCAGATGACTGGTATGAATGTCATGATGTATTACGTCGTCTTCACGTTCTCGATGGCTGGATACCAAGGCAACCCCGGTCTCGTTGCGTCATCCATACAATACGTTATCAATGTCGTCATGACCGTCCCCGCTCTGCTCTTTATCGATAGTTGGGGTCGACGTCCGTTGCTGATGTACGGCGCTATCATCATGGCTGTCTGGCTATTCGCCGTGTCCGGTCTCATGTCGTCCTACGGTCACTGGGTTCCCGAAGTCAATGGCAATCCTAACATCAGATGGTCTGTCCCCAACACGAAGGCAGCCAAGGCCATAATTGCATGCAACTATCTCTTCGTCGCTACTTTCGCCACGACGTGGGGTCCAGGTATTTGGATCTACGTCTCTGAGATCTTCCCTCTGAAGCAGCGGGCCATCGCCAATGGCTTCTGTGGCGCGTGGAACTGGATATTCAACTTCGCGCTGGCGTTCTTCGTCCCGCCATCGTTCCAGAACATCCAGTGGAAGACATACCTCATATTCGCTGTCATGTGTATCGCAATGGCGGCATTTGTCTTCTTCTTATTCCCCGAGACGAAGGGCAAAACACTCGAGGAGATCGATATCATTTGGGCTGAGCATATCAAGCCATGGCAAACCGCCAAAGCCGACCTGTCAGAGCTTGCCGCCAACAGGGATCTGGCGAACGACAAGGTCCAACAAGTCGAGCACAAGGAGGATGTCTTTCCGATCGCGACTGGGACTGTCCCACCAGCCACAGCGCCAGAAGCCGCTCAGCGACTAGAACCTGCATCTCAGTCAAAGGCACAATAAGTGGGTGTGCAGCGATTGCAATTTGCTTCCTGTGTTTGAGTATGAAGTTTGCATCTTTGCATCGACTGTCGATTTGCGAACATTGTATGCCGGCGCTTAACCTCACCGGGGCGTCAGGAATGTATCTTGATGTAAGCGCACATTTTTGTGTTATATTGCGTTCACATTTCAATAAGTGCTTGTTAAGAAAGTACTTGTTACTATAAAATACAATAAAATATATGAAGTATATGTATTTATACATAATTGAGAATTAGTAAATTCGCAATCTCAGATTGGAGTGTGGGACATTTCCTTCTGCTTTTTAATATGACGAAAATTGGCCTTAGATTGACCACTGAATGACGTAAACGTTCATTTGGAGATCAACATTTGCATCATGTTTTCGTGCACGGTCATCTAGCACGCCGACTAATACGAACTTTAACACATCCAATATTCTTTATCAAATATTACAACGCGCCGAGATAACAATCAAATACGCTCAAAAACAACTGTCCAAAACCAAAACCCAAACCAGAACCTCAGTAACCGTGGTCTTACGCTTGCTCCTCCGCATTTTCCTTCGGACTGCTTTCCCCAAAAGCAATCTTTCTAAATCTAAAATGCGCCAAATCCTTCATTGTCTCCAAGCTATTATGCAAATTATCGCGAACCAACTGGCCGGTCGGCTGGCTGAAAACAACGTCAATCTCCTCGAGGGTCTTATCCTTCGTCTCCGGCATAAACAAAATCTGGTAAAACCATCCCAGGACAGCGATTCCTCCGTAGAATCCGAGCGTGAGACCGATGCGAGACATCGCCTTCTGCATCCGTGTAAAGTTGTAAGTAACAACAAAGGAACACAGGAAGAGCATGGCGTCGGAGGTGGTCATGCCATAACTTCGGAGATAAGTGGGATAGACTTCGGCGGGGATGACCCACGTCAGGCACGCGTAGGAGCCGAAAAATCCCATGTATAGAATTAGACCTGCAATGTAGCATCCCTCCGCAGCGTGTACATTCTCCAGAGGGATCAAATAACTCATTGACACAATCAGCAGGCCAATGAAGAAACCAGGGAGAGTAACAATGGCCCAGAATCGTCGACCAGTCTTGTCAACCCAGAAGAGCGCAGGGATAGTACCGATGAGCAAAGCACCACCTCCAACTAGCGACATAAATACACTGTTCTTGGTGGTGAATCCAATCTGATTCATCAAAGTCGACATGTAGTACAAAATAGCGTTGACACCAGTAAATTGTCCGAGGAAAATCATAACGTTGGCGTAGATAAGAGCGCGGCGGCATCGAGGCACAGTGAAGAAATCCAAAAACGCCATTCTGCCTTTCGCGCGGCTCTCCTCTATCCGCTCCTCATCGGAGGACTGCTTCATGGAAAAGAACTCAATCTTAGACTCAATCTGATTGATATCGCGAATTCGCTTCCAGATGGAGTATGCTTCAACAGTCTTGCCCTTGTGCATGAGGAATCGAGGACTCTCGGGAAGGAAGAAAAGACCAATCCACATAATAGTCGAGAAAACCAAAGACGATCCAAGTATATATCTCCATCCACCCTTAACGTCGATAAAAATAGCGGCGACAGCGTAGCCGAGGACCTCCCCAAGCGCAATGTTGAACTGATATAGAGAAACCAATCGCCCTCGCAAGTTTGAGGCAACACATTCAGCGACATAAACGGGAACGGTACCGCCTTCGAGACCCAGTCCAAGACCCAAAACAAGACGACCTACGATCATCATTGCATAATTGACAGCACCGGCTTCCAGTGCCGCACCGATCGTATACAGGAAACAGGCGACCATTATCGCATTGCGACGGCCGGCCCACTCGTTGGTGGGTGACAATAGAAGAGCACCTCCGACAGCACCGAGAGGCATAGCAGCGTCCACAAGACTGTGTTGCTCGGAATCGAGGTGTAAATCTCCAGGCATGTAGACATTCGCACCGCTGATAAGAGATTGGTCGAGACCCGAGAGTAAACCACCCATAGAAGCGAACGCAACAAGCAGCCATGTAAAATACTCGGGTTTCGAAAACTTGATGTCAATACTGAGCCAGGCCTTGATGTCATCGGCCTCCGCGAGCTGGAGCTCCATACGTTGAAACTCTGCCTCGACATCCCAGTCACGAACTGCAGCGCCTTCCTTGTACTCCACCATGTTGGCACCAGCCTTGCCAGACTCAATATTCTGTGTCTTCTCGGAAACCATGATGATACTTCGACCTTTTGCAGCGTCAGCATTCAGGTCATTTGTAGATAGATAAGTCAGGGGAACAGGACTCACAATAACGAGCTTAACTTGGAGAAATTAATAAATCTATTGCAACCAAGGACACTCCTTGCCGTCTATGCCAAAGTCGGTAAAGTACTGCTACAATACGAATCCGGGGACCCCAGGTCATATTTATATAGTTCTGCTAAAAACCTTGATAATCACGCGCGCAAATGCGACTACCCCGGGAAGTTCCCAGACATTCACCCCAAAGCACCCCACGCAAATTGGTTCAAACGTCTATGCGGGGCATGTGGGTCCTGATCAGAGATCCGGGGATTTCCTTAGCAAGTGTAGCCGTGCAGCCGTGCAGCCACTCAAATTATCTTGGTTGTGAAAAAGGAAACGGAGGCAGTAATTCTGTTAAAGGTTAGCGCACATTTTACTCAAAACGAGCGATTAAAAAAGAAAAGTTTAAAAGGCGAACAACTCACTTGAGAAGTCTTGTGATAAACTGCGAGCGACGGAATTATTCCAGGTACGCCGAGGGCGTTTGCGGATTAACTCCTTGTTGCAGCTTAGCGCAAACCTGCAAAAGCTTTGTCTTCTTCCGGGACGAATGCCAAGAAATTTTCCCGGAACATAATTTTCCGTTAGTGCGCCGGCATCGGCGGACGTGCCTTACTACATTTCCATGCTAATTTCCTACAAGCAACGAGCGCGATCGTTGCCATTTCAGTGAACACTTGTAAGCGGGGGTGGGGGATGAGTAATTTGCATGTACTGTACTGCGCATTACACTGCGAATCTGTAAGCGATGTCTGGCTTCGGTGTTATCTCGCTCTTACCTGTATATATCGTAGACGCTACTGGAACGTACGTATGGTAACTGGCATACAAGGTTAAGTTCCTGGAGAATTTTTTCCCTTCTCCGGGGTAATCACGGGTTAATCACGGGTTATCACGAGGGCGCTAATGTCAGGTGAGTGGTAGGCTTCTCTACGACGAGTCCATGCGGCGGTGCAGCAAGGTGCGGAAGAAGTTTTAGACTGCTTCACCAACACACTCCCCATGTTTTGTCACATCCAAGATCTTTTGCGTTCATAAATCCGGGAGCTTGTCGGGCAGACTAACATGCCGAATTGCTGTCCAACGATCTCCGGGGGTCCGATGTACGAAGAATGGGAAGACAAGGAGCGCGGAGTCTCGTACCGCCACTTCGGCAAAAACGCTTGGTCTCGTGCGCACGGTCTCGTGTACCAGGGCCGATATGAGACGAATATCTGGTCCCGTGAGTAAATGGTTGCTTGTGCGTGCCAAGTGACCGATTACCGTTTCTCTAACCCCGCGATTAAGGAGAAGCTCTGTCGGAAGGCATTAATTCTGCCTCAGCCTGCTCGTCAGAGTTGAATAATCCTAGACCACTATCCATATCTTAATGCCTGACAGACGCCTCAGCGGTCAACAGACAGGTCAACGACTTAATAGTCTTCCTCCCCATCCCCGTCGTGAATTGACTATTATTGTCTCAATGATGGTAGTGACTAGGAAGCAGAGCCTCAAGATCGACTTCCTAAAAGGCGTCAATTGACCACAATCTGTAATTGATGGCTCTAATGACGCAAGCAAAGATGTCTTCCCTGAAGAATCTGCTTCTCAGTTATTAGCAGACACGATTTTCTATAGCTCGTCATGTTGATCTAATTAGGGGTGGACACGAATGACGAATATATTCGCATTCGTACGAATATTTGGATATTTCATGCTTACTAATCCGAATACGAATAAAAAATCTTTATTCGTAATTATTCGTAATATTCGTAAATATTAATACATTAAATTAATATCTGTATCTTTTTAAGACCAGAGAATTCCCCCTGCATCGAAGCACGGTGATCCAGCATAGGGTAGGGTTCAGGGTTTATGATCATGCGGCGGTCTGAAAAAATGTCGGAAAAATATAGCTCGGCGCCACCCGGCTTTAGCACGCGAAAGATCTCCTTGACGACACGCGGCTTGTTCACAGAAGATTCAGAACACAATTTGACACCACCAAGTCCAGGGAGCTGTCAGCAATCCCCAGTTTCTCCAGATCCTCTATCCGACCGAGTTTGAACTCGACGTTGGCATAACCAAATTCCCGGGAATGCCAATCCAAGTGAGCTCTTGCCACGGGAGATCTGGTTATTAGTGACATCAACCCCGATCACTCGACCACGAGGACCAACGAGTTGAGAGAGTACGTAGCAGTCACGACCACTGCCGCAGCCCAGATCTAACACGGCGATACCGTCGAGAGCGGGCGGGATAGGGGAGCCGCACCCGTAGAAGCGCTCCATGACTTGGTCATGTATGCGGGCGAGGGCTCGGGGCTGGGAGCTTGAACGAGGCAGCAGGCCGAAGTCCGCAGGTCGGCATAGGAGCGCAGGGTTGTGCCATAATACTCCTGCACGGCGCTGATCCCGGAGTGGGTTGGTCGACTGCCATGGCGGCCGTGTCTTCGGAGCGAATATTATTATTATTATTATTATTATTTGTGATGAGAATGCAGAGTAGGGTTAAAATAGTCAGCCAAGGATCAACCAAGGACGGGCTTTGGAGAACCCATGATGATTGTCAATTAGCCGACTGGATTGATTCCAAAGCATGTGGATCCCTGTTTCGCGTTGTTGTAATTGATGATGCGAAACTCCCGTTCAGAAATTAAAAGGGCCCGAAGGCTTCCTTTGCGGTCTGTTTTAGGCTGTAACAACAACATCACCGTTGCGATAATGGCGAGATGGTCCGAGAGCCTCGCAGGACGCCTGTGCAGACATTAGTGAACGCGTGAAGACAGTGTTACAGGATGATGCAACAGCCAAAGATATTATACGATACTTAACGGGTGAAACAAAGGCGTGTCCTATTCAGGTAGCGACGACGATCTCACGATTCAAACACATTGACGGTTACCCGTACTTCGATGAACGACTATACGTGCCCAATGACGACAAGGGTCCGCACAGAGTTACTGGAATTGCATCACGATAGCTCGACAGCGGGACACCCAAGCCGGTTCCGAACGTATGAACTTCTTAACCGACAATACTACTGGCCGGGGATGCGAGCTTTTGTGAATCGATTTGTCCAGTCCTGCGTGACGTGCCAGCGAACAAAAATTAGTATCGAGTCAACACCATTCTATGCAAATTATGGGTATCACCCAACGTTTCGTTTCGACATCCCAGCCGGTGCCGCATTAGTGACGCAAGGAACCGATCGCGTTGAGGATTTGCAGAACCAGTGGGAGGAGTTGCGTGCGGCCATGACCGCAGCACAAGACGAGCATGCGAAATACTTCAATCGGCGACGTCGACAACATACGTTCCAACCAGGCGACCAGGTGATGTTGAACCGCAAGAATATCAAGACATTGCGGCAGACGCTGAAGTTAGAGGATCGCTTCCTAGGGCCATTCACGATTACAGAGATGATTGGTAAGAACGCGGCACGGCTTGATCTCCCCGGTACAATTCGTGTGCACAACGTATTTCACGTCACGCTGCTTGAATCTTATATCGCCTCGGATTTACCCCGCAGCGTGCAGCCACCACCGCAACCGATCGAAGTCGCTGGCGAGTACGAGTACGAGGTCGACGAAATTTTGGGCTGCCACCGGCGGAAGGAAAAGATCGAATACTTAGTTTCATGGATTGGTTGGGAACAGAGAACTTGGGAACCATTAGAAAACCTCTCCAACTGCGCGTCGCTCGTTAAGCGCTTTCATGATCGGTTTCCAAAGAGACCCCGTCCAGATTCGCTCGCTACATTTTTGGAGAGGTCTTTAGGGGAGGAAAATGTCAGGGCTGGTACCTGACTTCACGTGTTGTTATTGTTCTTATCACTGTTATTGTCCATTGTCCGTATTCTTGTTCTTTGTTCGTGTTCTTGATCTTTGTCGGCTTGCGCTTGGCTTGCGCTTGGCTTGCTTTTAGTATTGTTCTACGGCTTTGGCTCTTTTGTGCTTTGTTGTGCCGTGTTTGCTTCTTATTATTATCCGGCAGTTGTACAAGAGGCGGCCCAGGGTAGATAGAGGGGCGTAGATCCCCGAGTTTGCAATCATAATAAAATATTCTAAAACAATTCCATTAAGTCCATAAGACTGAAGGATCTGGTTCATCCTTACAACCATTCAGTCGTAGACTGAGGTTAAATCACAAAAGGGAGTCACGACATCGAGATACCTATGTTGCAATCTTGCATGTGTCTTGGAAGATGGTCAAAACTCGAAAAGGAGTACGTTCTTGCACTGTGAGTAGTAATTCCGCCTATTTTGGAACTACTATGTTGCTATGCTATTGCAGTGTCAATGCATCGAGTAAATTCACGCCTCAGTAAGGAAGCTACTGAGATAGTCCACCTTGCCGATGGGCACACCCTTGCTCCTCAGGATCGCAAAGGCAGTGTTGAGGTGGAAGAAGAAGTTCGGCAGTGCAAAATTCGTGAGGTAGGACTGTCCGGTCATAAGATGTTCTTTCGGACCCGTCTTGAAAGTGACCTGTGCTTCCTCCTTCCCAGTAAACTTGCTCGCATCCACTGCCTTCAACAGCTCGATCGTCTTCGCGATCCGCGCCTGAAGTGCCTCAATCGTGGTTTCGTTGTCTTCCATAAGCACGGGCTCGGTTCCGGCGATGCGAACAATAGAGTTCTTGGCGGTATTGCTCGCGGTCTGCACCTGGAAAGACAGGGGCTTCATGTCCGGCGCGAGGCGCCATTCGAGAAGCTCGGAGAGCGGATTGCCCTTCTCGTTGACATACTCCTCACCCTTTTTGAGAATGTGGGAGAGAGTGTTGAGTCCACTAATAAAGAGGGGAATGCTAAAATCGTAGAGAGGGGCTGACATGGTGAAGATCTGGATTCTAAAATTTATCCAAGGTGCAGTTTCTAGCTCTCTGAGAAAGAGAGAGCGTGCGAAGGACAATATGGTAGCTGATGGGAGATGTTATAGGCTGTTCGCGTCTTGAGGATGGTGAGAGATACTCGCTATATCGACCCTCTTTGGAGATATTTAATACCTAAAATGATAGCCGCTCTTTTGGTGATTACAATGTATTAATAATCAAGGATGACTAAGTTAGTTATACGAGAACTGGTGACATCGGATAAGTCACCCGCGCATCTTATGCACAGAGAGCTTAAATTGTTTTAATAATACCATACGGAGTACTTGGTAGTGTTGTAAATCAGCGGGAGATTAATTTCATTGTTATTCTTCTCCCCCAGGAAGAATGTCAGAAATGTTATACACAGAGACATTTGCCAGCTTGTCTTCGGCTGAGAGTTTAGATGAACAAAAGCTGAACGAGCTGAACTACTTGACAAGTTCTAAGAGGTTATGTCGATCAAGCTCTTATTTCACAACAGGAGTCTAAGACTATTACAATTCTATAATGGATATTCTGGTCACCAGTGCCCGGGTAGATTATTAATCGATACCGACTAGCTGGCTCCACGCACGCCACATGGAGGGATCGGCCCAACGTTTTGCTCCTCACCGCTTCTTATCTCCAGGTCTATTGAAAATAATTACTAGTTCACGATCCATTGAAAGCATAAAATAAGCGCCGAACCACACATCATTCCAAATCCAGCTCGTATTAAGCCATAAGAGATCTCCGTCGGGTTGATGGATGCTCCGGCCATAGACCATCTTACAAACGATCCCCTCGTAAAGTAAGTTAAGGGACTAGGGTATTCTACGTGACAGAAGACCTGTGGGCCAAAAGTTCCGGAACGCGGCCCAAACTCAAACTTACGGCATCGATAGAATTTAAAATGGCTTGATGGGAATGGAATTGATCTTCCCAACCACAGGTACTTTCAAACAGAAAAATATGCAATATTTATCACTCACAGCATATCACTCATACCTGATTCAAGATTTCTCGCAATGTCGTTTTTTCCGACCCAAAACTATTCGCTCTTCGCGCTCCCCGTCTACTACGTCCTCAGCCTCTACCCCCATGCCTACGCGCTTAATCTTATCAAAGCCGCCACAAATGGACAGTGGGATAACGCAAATCCGCGGTCCACAGCATGGGACGAGACTATGAAACGGATCGTGCCGAAAGAAACCTACATCTGTTTCCAACGCGCGGAAGCTGCGCATAAGAATGGGATGGAAAATTTTCCATTATTTGCGACCGCGCTGGTTCTTGGCACTGTCGTAGAGCTACCCAGTCAGAGGATGAATGCTTTCGCAGGAGCATATTTGGTAGTGAGGGCGCTCTATACGGCTGCGTATATCAACATTAAACGCGGCAAGATAAGTTTCGTGAGGACGGCGCTTTGGGGGCTGGGTATGGGGCTTTGTGTGTCCATTATTGTTATGGCCGCGAATAAGGTTAGGCTCAGCGATTGAAGATCTTCTGCAGGAAAGAGGTTCGACGTAGGACCGTGTATGTGTGCGGTGATTAAGTATACTAAATTCAAAAAACCTGTAATTTGAACGTAATCGTTGCAGCGTCGGTGTGTTCTTAAAAATAATCATCCAACCAATCAAAATTATAACTCTATCCCTTCTTAAAACAGGAGATCTTCCCGTTTTAATACAATGCGACAAACGATACGTGGTCTAAACAGTCATGAGCAGATTCGAAAACGAACTTTCGACTGTCGGCTTAAATCCTTTTTATATCTTCGCATCTAGCTTTATGACAGAGAATGTGAAGTGTCTCATCTTAAACCGTTCCATAACCACACTCTCTGCTTCTTTATTCAAATTTAGTATACAAAACAAGTAATATCTCGGCGAAGACGATAGGGTAGATGATATGTTGTACCGTATCTTCACATCACCTTGATCGTCAGGATCGCTTAACGGAAGGCTGACATTTACCGTCGCTGTGCCAGAAGTCTGGTCTCGAGGAGGTCTTTATTGGATTTAAGGTCTTCAACAGCTGACCACAGCTCGCGGCGGAGCACTAAGACTTTATCCGACCGGGAGCGATTGTTCAAAACATCAAGAAACATTTGCGCGTTTTCTGCCAGCTACTCCACTCCGCTAACAGTCTTATGGAGTCGGTAGACCGCAATATGTCGCAGCTCGCAGATAAGTTGAAAAACTTCGTCGATAGGTTTCCTTGAAGCCGTTACCACTTCACTAGCCAGTCGAGCTGGATGATTGGAGAGGATCTGGGTCCACTGCGTATTGACCCAGAAGCAACGGCGAAAACAAGCGGCTTTGATTTTCTGCGGAAAACGCCGTTTGCCGAACTCATGTCTTGAGACATGAATTTCCGATTGCAAAAGCCGCGTGCTCACATGTTTTGCTCATGAGAGCTTGTCTTCTGACGACAATGATTTCAATCACCCTGATTGATCACAAGACGTTTGAACTGATATCTCGAATGTAGTCAAGATCAGGGACCCAGCTTTCTTTATCTGTGCTCTGTTGGCTGGAATCTTCTGCTCGCGAAAACTGAGGATAGTTTCTGTTGGAAATATAGGCGTACAAGCGACGGTGTGACGCCGTAGTAGAGCCGACCTTGATATCATGTGATTTTTCACAGGTCACGTGATCCACTGCAGCAAATGTCAAGGCCTCAACCACCACCCCCCTATCTAAGGGTCAAGTCGATACAAGTCATCTACATAGGCAATCTACTGCTGTTCATTCACCAATCATAGCTCTCCGAGCCTTCCGCTACATGCTCCAATTGGCCATACCTACAACATATCCTATGTAAAATTAAATAATCCCTCTGCTTCAAATTCAACTTCCATCAACCAACAACTTCTGTTCCAAAGAGAAAAAAAGGAAAAAAAGAAAGGTATTATACCATTAAAATGGGCAACGCATCGTCTTCACCGGTGGCTCAGGCAAAGCCGGCCGCCACTGCATCCCCTACCTGCTGTCCAAAGGACACAAGTCCTGAACCTGGACTTCAATCTCCCCAACCAGGACGGGGTCGGTCTGCACCCGGACGTATACACGCTGAATCGGATCGTGTAAAGATAAAAAGCGTTGGGTTAGTGGATTGACTTTTGGCAGAATATCGGGGACTTACGCAGATGGTATGAGGGAGGTTCACGTACGGTCAACCCGCCAATCGTTAACTAACAACAGCCCCAACCCTAGGGAGTGTCCCCTAAACCTGACAAATTCTCGTGAACCCGGTTTCTCGAAAGTCAACAGGAGATTTGTCAACTCCTGTAAATGCCCCTAACCCTAGGATGCGACGCGTGTGTGACTACTTTGAACTGACGGTGTCGAGAGCACGTGACGGTTGAAAATTTCTCGTTGACGCGGATTGCGTATAGCCGCAATCCGTCAACCAGAAAAGTAACAGGCAGGGTAACGATTTCTGTCAAGCGTTGAGCTCACTTGACCGTACGTGAACCTCCCTATTTTATTGTTAAGAAAGCAAGAGAAGAAAGAACAAACAACGGGAGAACGATCTTCATCAAGCCTTACAGACGGCAACCACGGCGCAAGCCCGGTACTACTTACTTCACGCACCACACGCCAACGGAAATCACGGGAACACGCAGGCAACCAACAACAATAAACAATTTTTATATAATATAATAAAACCAATAACCCCGAACAAGACCGGAAGAGAAGATTCTGGAGCGTTCCGATGGCCGGCGGATATATTTTGACGGCTTCAATAGATTGGGTTGAATAATCGAGAATCTGAAGTTCATTCACTTAGGGGACGAGAAGTGAGGCGTTATTCACTTAAGGACGCGACTTTACGCGTTATTCACTTACGCGAACACCATAAACAGTTTTATTATGTTCCATCAATTGTCCCCGTCTAAAAACCAATTACGATAACATTAACTGAAAGTTTAGTAATGCTTATGACGCAGTAAACTTACCGACAGATGATGGCTTACGGAGTCAATGCTTGTGCTTACCAATAGTGGCCCTTTTGAGGGGGGGTCGATATGTGTAGACATGTGTGCTTTTCGACGCGAACTGGCTGTTGCCCATATATGGCTTGCATATATCCCCAGCTCCTTCCTAGCTTGCTTATTACGTCTGCGACTTTATTCTGAAGTTGTAATGACGTCTTCTAAGATTTTTGTGGTCACTGGTGCCAACAAAGGTAACAGTTACGTAGTACTTTGGTTCCTTCGATACACTTATTGATACGAAACTCTATACGAATTGGACTGGCTCTCACGCTCTTGCCAATAAGGGAACAGTCATTGCGACTGTGAGATCAAGGTCGAGATCCGTTGGCACTCCACTTGAGAGGAAATAAGATCCTCGAGTTGAATGCCAATAATTATGCGACGATTGACACAGCAGCCGCGGATATTGCCAGAGTTGCTCCGGAAGGAATTGAAGAGCTCTGGAACGTATGTATTGCGCGTTGGGAATTTGATATTGGATTGTTTTAACATGATCATGCAGAATCTCGGGGCGTTGAACCTCGGAGGTGCAGAGTTGCACCTTGGTTAATGACTACAATGAACCCTGTCAGCTTTCAGGAGGACCTGAAGGTCAATGTCGTCTCACCATTGTATTTTACATCGAAACTGCTCTCCCTTCTGGAGAAGCGGGACACCAAAAAGATCGTGTTCATATCATCACTGACCGGCTCGATTGATTTTACGTCAAAGAATGCCGACCTTTTCGAAAGTATTGGAATTCACTACACCTACGCTACTTCAAAAACAGCGCTTAACATGGCGGCTTGCGTAAGTATCTTTGCTTTCGTTACCAACATCAATGCTGATATACTACTTAGTATCTGCACAACCAATTCAATAGCAAGGGCTTCAGTGTCATTCCAATTCATCCTGGTAGCGTAGACACAGACCTCTGGACAGAGACACGCGCAGCGAATAATAAGGGCGGCAGGCCGTCGCCAACAGTCAGTGTGGAGAAGATGCTAGCAGTCATAGATACAGTTTCGGTGAAAGTTCCGTTCTTGTTGAGAAACTACGATGGATCAGTTATTCTGTGGTAAGTGTCGAAGAGAGACTGCGGACTGTCATACAAGGACAGATAATGTTGATATGCGGATCGAAAACCAATGCTGACTCTCGGGATTTATTGAACTTTGAAAGTTTCTGGTGTAATCGAGATGACGAATATTCTAGCAATTACAAGCAATTACTTGAGGTAGCGATTTGAATGCTAGCTGTTCGTATGAATCGTCAAGATTTTACAATGTAAATTCTCGAATTACGACGATCCGAGATTATTAAAAATTGCTTATTCTAAGCACAGAACGAATTCATTGTGTGTTCACAATATATGAGAAAGCTCAATCAAATTAAGTATCCTGTTCCTTGGAGGTTTCTTCCGTAGACTTATCCCAGGTTATCCAAAGTGAGCGGGTTATGAACTTCTCGTGCAACTCTGGATCCACCATTATACTGCCTGATCCCACTTGGTTGAACATGCACAACCATGTAAACTGGAAGGTGCCTCATCTAGATTCCGCCTATTACCGAAGTAGTATTTATATATCCAGTTCCCCTAGTCAGAGTAGAATGGCACTGAGACATGGCACGAGTCTGTTAAGACACAAGTCCAAAGTATACTGAGTTTGTGGTTGACGTTCTATATTCCCCATTCTATTATGCAGATCTATCCAAACATGCGCGTGGCACAACATTATAACCATACTGTGCAAAAAAACCAAATGAACAAACTATATATTACATGACAGGCGGCGAAAGCCCGCACATCAAGACAATGCAGAGCAAAAATTACGCCTTCTCCATCGACCCGAGCTCAATTGCCTTCTTCTCCCCATCCGAACTACTGTCCCCACTAACTCCTTCCAAAATCTCACTTCCATCACTCTCAACCCACGCGTCACCAGAGACCATTTCGTCGATCAAAGTCTCATTCGCAGGGAACGCCCAGCTAAGACCGGTGTACACCACCACGGCAGAGTAGAACCCGTAGAGATAGTTCACGTTCCAGACGTGGATGATGCCGCCAGTCATGCCGAGGTTTCCGACTGTGTTTGCCAGTCCGGGAATATTTGGCACGCAGGATACGAGGAACGCAACGAGAGCGCGCCAGTTGATACCGTGCCAGTATTCGTACCTGCCGTGGGGGTCGTACAGCGCGGGGACGTCCACAGCTCTGCGCTTGACAAGCCAAAAGTCGGACGCGAGGATGGCCGCCACGGGAGCCAGGAAAATGGCGAGGCCAGCCATGAACGTGAGGAGTTGGGAGGCCGAATTGATGATTTTCCACGGCTGCATGACCCAGCCGCCGATGACGGTCGCGATGATCGCGCCGCGGCGAATGGAGATATATTTGGGGAAGAGGGAAACGAGGTCGTTGGCGGAGGTAATGACGTTGGCGGACAAGTTACTGGAAAAAGAAAGCAAAGAGTTAATTTCTAAGCGCAGTAGACGACGACAAATAAGAAATACTCACGTTCCAATTTGCCCCAAGACCCAGGAGAATCCAACAAAGAAAGCAGCACATCTGCCCTTCGGTCCTTCCCATTGCGCCGCCAACACGGTGGGGTCCCAGATATAGTCCCCATACACGACCTTTGCCGCCGACGTCCCGAGAATGGCCATCAGCGCCAAAAACGTCGTGATGACGGGGACGAAGAGCGCCTGCCAGTATTGGCCCTTGGAGCCTCTCATGTACCGGGTGAAGTCGGGGATGTTGGTTGCCATAGTGGCCCAACCGCCAGCGTTAGACATCGTGCTCGACATAATGAGCCAGTTGCGAGCCGAGCCGTGGACGCGAGGTTCCTGGCTCCATATGTCGCCGGAGGAAGACGCGAGCTTGCACATGCCCGCCGCGACGCCTATGGCGCAGGCGCTGACAACAACTGCCTTGAAGAGGAAAAACCACTTGAGTTTGTGAGGTGCGATAAGCAGGACGGGGAACTGGATAAGCCAGAACAAAAGGTGCGAGACCATCTGCTGGGTCGTGACGCCAACGTTTTCGGGGATGTGGTTGGGGATGTTGACATAAGACGGCCAGATGGCGGCGATGCAGCGGGTGAGCGCGAATGAGCCAGAGTAGGTCTGGATCGAGTGCCAGAACAGCGCGGTGACCATGCGCACGCAAACTGCGAACTTTGCAAAATTGAAGCCGAAGCCGGAGCGGGCGGCGACAGGGTAGGGAACGTGGAGGGCGGCACCGATAGCACCGTTGAGACACATGGGAATGGCGACGATGATCATGCCGACAACGTTTGTGAAGATGGCCTCGCGCCAGGTGAGGCCAACGCTGATGACGGAGGAGGGTGCCTCCCAGCCCTGCATGTTGAGGCCGTCGGAAAACCAGAAGCCGAGGATAGTGAGGGCTGTCCAGGTGCGGCGAGACGGAGGTGTGACATCATTGTCTTTGTTGGTCCAGGTGTCGGGGGGCGCAAAGGACGACTTCTCCTTGGGGAGTGCCCAGGCGGAAGGAGAGGTGGCCTTGGCCTTGATACGGGCAACGCGGTGCGTAAGCGTCATTGTGGAGTCTAAAGTCTGTGGGCTTGGGAGCTACGAGACCATTGGAGATGCGCTACGCTATATATGTGGGAGAAATCGTGAGGCGGTCATACATCCGATTGATCTGAAGGACAGACAAAGAGACTCAGTCGGCGCGATAAGATACGTCGCTCGAGATAGCACGGGAAGTCAAACCACGGCGGTGGGTCGTTTAGCTAAGGCACGCACAGTCTCCTGAGTGTCACCCAATTCAAAAGCAATAGCACGCGGACCCACTCTCCGCTTAATCTATTACCGCAAGTTCCTCTCTACAGCGCGCTACATCCTCGTGTGAGGGGCCCCCTTCTGCCGTTCAAGTTTTTTTATTCACTACGTCAAGCCGTAGACAGCAACTTCGCTGAATAATGCGCCGCCGACGCCACAAAACTCTCTCAAGCTGCCGACGCCCCGTGCGGCCGTGCGACAAGGAACAAAGAGCGCGGTGGCGCCATGTGGCCGGAAACATAACCCTAACCTGCATCACTCCCGGCTGTTTTGTGAATGATGTTTAAGCTGATTTCCTGTGTCGTTTTATGTCGAGAAGCAATCGAGAAAGTCAATCCACATAAGACTTGCTCGCGCATACAAAGAGGACGTCGATTCGGGCACAATATTACCGGATATGGAATGCGCCGCCGGGCGGTTTCCCAAAGCGGGAAACGGACGCTAGTCGCCAGGGTGGCGGTGCGCAGATAGGCGACGCGCAGGCTCTCCTTGGCTGCCCGAGATGAGTAGCATGCGAGAAGCTTAATTGCGCCACAGAGAGCTGATGTAGTGAGCCGCACTTTAAAAAGTCCACACACGACTTCTGATTTTACTTCTAGCACATAGTTATCTCGCTGCCATGCCGGATACTAATTGGATTATATTTCCTCCTTACTCGAGGAGAATTGACTCGTTGACTTGCGGATCTGCCGCCCTGCGAATGATCGGGTCCTCCAACCGGGCGGCTTTACAAAGTTTGACCTACGGAGCATATTAACCCAAAACTCTGATAGCACCGCGGAAACTAACTCCTTGAAATTCGCATCTCTGCGTACCCTACCCCTACAGTGCCATCAATTGTAGGCCCCCCGATGCCGCCGGCTAGTCGGGTCTACAGGGACTGACAGACGCCACCCAAGCCGCTCTGCCAGCTGAGGGCACGCCGCCAATGCAGGGTCCGGTCGATGGCTTTTACGACACGCAAGATGTTGAATGAAGATCGTGGAGTGACATCCCCGAGAATATGTGACTAATTTCGGTTGCTGATGACGTATCGTAAATGTACGGCTTTGATATTAGCGAGAGGGAATTTCAATTTTCATCTAATCGTCAATTTTGCACTAGCGTACACAGTGGTCCCGACTATCCTCTGATGAGGCTGGACTCACTCAATTTACCTACAGTTTCTGCATCGTGCACTGTGTCTCTCGAAAAGAAAATAGCTTTGGAACTGGCTGTTTCCTTCCTCTACACCAAACCACATGCATACACAAGTTATCTAATATTTTCGCGCACTCACTCTCTAAACCAACTCCCCCAGCACCCTCAATGCCTCAAACAAGGCTGCCTCATCCTGCTTCCGCCCCACAACTTGCACGCCCACCGGGAACCCATCATATGGCTTACTCCGATCCTCCGGGTACATCGACTCTGTCAGTCGATCTGCGTCGTTCTCAGGCGCGGGAAACTCAAATATATACTCCTTCCCACTCTTCAGACCAATCGTCTCGACCGGAAACACCGCCGCCGGGTAGTCGAGCGTATTCCAGGCCAGAATGACATCGTTGGATGCGAGCGTCTCGCGTGGGCGGGGTAGGGCAGGCTGCGCCGGCAACAAAATGCAATCCACAGGCTTGCCATCTTTGGTCTGGCTCTTTGTCGCGTCCCAGTGCTGCAGCCACTCAAACTGCATCCGCGCACGGTCGTCGCTGTACTTGTAAAACTCTTTGAGCCCCTTCCGCGGGCAGGGGTATAGTCCGCCGTCCTGCACTGCCTGGGTGAGCGGTTCTCCTGTCTGCGCGCAAATGTCGAGCAGGAAGTCTCCGCCATCGACCTTATAGAAGTCGGCCGCGTTTTCCGAGAGTTCTCGTCCATAGAGGAAGGACATGTCGACGACATCGTGACCCGCGGCCCTGACTTTGGCGACGTAAGACTCGAAGATGGAGGCGATGGGTTCGTAGATCTTGCTTGCTGTAGGGCGAATCAGACCGATGCGGAGTGGGGATGTGGCTTTTGGGGCGTCGACCCACGGTAGGCGGGCACAGGAGGGGTCAGTGAGCCACGGTTCCGAGAGAGCGAGTGATTTGACGACTAGTTCAAGATCGCGGATCGACGTGGCAATAGGGCCGTCGACGCACAAAACCCCAGTAACCTCCTCTCCTGGGGCCCAGTAGTTCTTGACGTTGTGATAGGGTAACCTCCCCGAGGAAGGCTTGAACCCGTACACACCGTTACAATACGCCGGAACACGGATCGACCCCCCTATATCGGTCGCTATCCCGATAAGCGAACCTCTAAATGCGACGATGGAACCCGCACCACCGGACGAACCTGCCGCACTGATGTACTTCGAGTGCGGGTTCCTGGCCGGTCCGAACAGGTTGTTCTCCGTGTCCAGCACCATCATACTCTGCGGCACGTTCGTCTTGACGTACATGATCCCGCCGAGTCTCTCCAGCGCGGTCACGATGGTCGAGGATTCCGGTTCAACTTGACCGGCGTTAGCGGCGATGCCGATAGTGGACTCGATGCCCTTGACGTTCATCGAATCCTTCAGCGAGATGGGCAGGCCGTGAAGGGGACCTATAGGCTTGCCGTGCTGCGCAAAAAATGCGTCTTGAGATTTGGCAGTCTCGTACGCTCGCTCGAAGAAAATCTCCGTGAGGCAGTTGCATGCCTGCTGGGCGAGCGCTGCTCTCTAGAAACCGATCAGTACACGTTAAAGCGCAATGAACACTCTCCCGACAAAGCCCACCTTACAAAATGCAACCGTGACTTCCAACGCCGTCAATTTCCCGGCATGCACTAACTCAAGCAAACCCACGGCGTCGTACTTGCCCGTGATCTCGACTTCCTTCTCGGTCAGGACGCCACAGGTCTCAGCAAATGTGGTGAGGTCGTCGAGCGACGAAGGGACGCTGACGCGCCACTCGGGAGGAATCGCGCCTAGAAGCTGCTGTTTCTTCTTTGCGGAGATAGATTTGTAGAGCGGTTCGGCGGACATCGTGGCGGTAAGATATTTGCGTGGTGAAAATGATCGAGAACGACGATGTTGGAAGAGTGAGTGGTTTTGTGTGGGTCCGCGTCCGTGATGTTGAGTTATCGTGAGGGAGGGGTCCTTATCTCCCAACGGGCGTCTGTCGTTGACTCGATTTTCGTTTTAAAGTTCTGACAGGTCGCCATAAGTCGCGAAACTGGGACATGACGAATTACTGTGAAAAACGTAAGCTTTGCCGCAGGTCTCTTTAATGGCGTGGAGGATGGGGAATCCAATTAACGTCAACGACGTCTGTGGCGGCGGAGCGCGGCGCCCGGGGGCGGGTTGCCGACATTTCGTGGGACTCCTCATAGTCAGAGCATCAGCATAAAGCTCGGGGTAGGGAGAATTTTGGCTATGAGTTGAGTATGGAGCCTGGCACAAAATTCGGGCGCCGTCGCGTTGGGCGTCGGGCCGGAGCTTCGGTTCATTTTTCGTCAGTTCCACGGTCAGTTCCACGGTTTCAGGGTTCTGTTCAGGGTTCTGTGTTCCTGGTTCACGCAACATTCACTCGCGGAGTTCAGAACATCCACTTCGATGAACAATACACGATAACGCACGAGGACTGAACTGCAATCGAAATTGCAATTACATGGAAGTAGGAACTTTTCGCCTTGAGTTCTTCGCTCACCGAACTGAACCCGCTGCACACATCCGCAGCCGCACCGACCGGCCTTCAGACAAATCTGAGCCGCTCCAGGGCAAGGGCTCACATCCTAGGGAAAGGGTTCTTACATGTTCCTCCGGCGCTGAGCGATAAGGACTAAGGTGAAATCAACATCAGCTGTTATGTGCTGCTGTACCTACTCAAATGAGAGGGGAATTGTTAGAAGACATCCAATGGGGGTCCGGGCGATCATAAAAAAATGAAGCCCCGGGACTGAGATTGATCACGAGGGACAAAAGTGTGATCAATGGTGGATTGCGTTTGAGTGGGTTGCCGAGTCAAGTTATGTCGTCTAGCGGCGTCATCCGCGGTAGATCCAAACATTGTATAAGCCACGCGGGGAGCATTCCGCGTCCTTATTCTTCTTCATCGCACTCTACTACACATCCCATATTGTCCCACCGGCTGACTACCTCGCACGATGACCATTACTAGCCTTCTCACCATCCCGACCGCGCGCCCGGCGCCATTTCCCCTCCCGGTGGGCCGCACCGCCCTCATCATCATCGATATGCAGCGTGACTTCGTCCTCCCTACCGGCTATGGCGCCGTGCAATGCCCCTCCGCTGAGGTTTTCGCTGCTGTTGCCGGTCTCATCACTCCTTGTCTCTCCGTCCTCCGAGCTGCGCGCTCCCTCGGCATGACAGTCGTACACACCCGCGAGGGTCACGTCCCCGATCTGTCCGACTGCCCGCAGACCAAGCTCGATAGGCAGCTGCACGCAAATAAGCGGCATGTTCTGTGCATCGGAGATGAGGGCCCCATGGGACGGTTACTAATCCGGGGCGCGTACGGCCACGACATTGTCGACGAGTTGACGCCGAGGCGGGATGAGATCGTGCTGGATAAGCCGGGAAAGGGTTGTTTCTACAACACGGACCTGCACGAGTTGCTTGTCGCTAGGGGGATTACGCATTTGTTGTTTTGCGGTGTTACTGCTGAGTAAGTAAATCTCTTCAGCGTGACTATAAAAATGCATGCTGATGGATATAGATGCTGCGTTGCGTCGACGTTCCGCGAGGCGAATGACCACGGTTTCGAATGCTGCGTGCTGACAGATTGCACGGGTGGGTTCAACAGCACGATTGTCTCTGCCACGCTGGACATGTTCTGCGCATACGACGGTCTGCTCGGGTACGCGTCTAACTCGAAGGAGGTGGTTGCCGTGGCGGAAGCCAACGCCCCTGGCTTGCTCGCTCAGGTCGAGCCACCGACTGTCACGTCACATCTCTCGCTTAACCCACTGCATCAGGCCTATGTCACGGGCGCAAAAAAAGTCCTCGACGTTGTCACCGGCGTCTATGACGCACTCGACATCTCCCTCTTCCTCAACTTGACTCCCCGCGACTCGGTGCTCAAGGCTGCAACTGAGCTCGATGCTGACAACACGAAAGACATTGATGGCGTGCTGAACCTACCCCTCCTACATGGTGTAGTCTTCGCTTCCACTGCTGAATTTCTCCCATCCGCGACGGTCATCTCCCAAATCACGTCCCATGGCGGCATCTACCTCGGCGAGCTGATCTCCCCCTCCGCGGGCATTACACTCCTCACCTCCTCTCTCGCGACCTTTGTCCTTACAACCACCCCTCCCACGACCCTCCCCTCGTCCATTGCCATGCACATTGCAACCAAGGGCTCCCTCCCTACCACAGGTATATCCCTTCCGGCGCCTTCAACCTCCACAATCGCCACCCTCGCCACGTCCGTACTCGACGCGCGCTCGCTCTGGGCAACTCTCCTCCGCCTGCCCAACCCAAGCCCGGAAGCTCAGTTCCAGCATTTCAGGGACCGTCCCATCATCAGTGTGGATTACCGCGGTTTCGAGGGCGGCGGGGTACGCTATTCCGTGCCAGAGGAAAGCACGCTTGTTACATATCTTTCTCCTAATCGCGTGACCAAGTTTTTGAAATCTGTCGAGGCACTATTTGGTGCGTCAGGGAAGGTCAAAGCACGGAAAGTTCCTGGCGCACACGCGATCGAGAACGGGATCATTGCGGCGTCCAAGTTGAGTGCCCTGCCGGCGTCGGTCATGGCGGTGGAGAAGGCTGCGTCCAAGGGTAGTGGCTCCGACGCCGCGGCGCTGGAAACGGTAAAGAATTTGCTGGAGCTGGAGACCGTGCGGGCAATAGTAGGAAGGGCGTTTAACTCGGGACTGGAGAGTCCGGATGTGGTCGTGTTGCCGGTGTTTGCCGATGAGGGTGACGATGCCGAGGTCTTTCAGAGAGGCGTAGAGGCGGTGGGTGGGGATGCAGTTGTTGTTGGTGGACTGATGCTGGTGGGGCAGAAGGGTGCAGATGCGAGGGTCTTGGATGTGGGGACTTTGGTTGAAGCGTGAAGGACAAGGTGTATGCGGTATAATGGTATGATTATGTTCGTGGTTAGGATAATGACTATGATAATGATTATTATTATTACTGTAGGGACATTACGATCTAGATAATCCAAAACCAAACTGAATATGATACAGGGCAAAATTAATCTATCCAATCTATATTTCGACATTCCGTTCCATCTATATCCACCCATCACTTCCAACCCGCTGCCGTTGTCCCTGCCACTGCCCCTCGCCTTCAATCTCTCCATCCCCCTTCATCTCAGTCTCATTCGTCCCTGTATCACCATTTGTACCACTGGTCGAGGCGGTACTGGAATCCATCCACGAATGCGACAACATCCGCAGATTAAAAAATTCCAAATTATCCAGCTCGTCTATCCCCGCACTGGCATGCTGATTTATCGCGTGCGCCCGCCCATCCGTCACCAGTGAGGAAAAGAACATGTCGCTGTCATGCCCTTCCTGCTGCTGTTGAAGAAACGACGATTGCATACGCCCAGATGAGGCGAGTGGCTGCAGGATTTGTGAGCCAAGTTGTTGGGGGTGCAGTACCGGGCCTTGAGAGGTCGGAAGGATGACGGGGTCTTGCACGAGATTGCGGTCGAAGAAATGGTCAACGTCGTGTGGAGAGGATGTGACGTGCGATGACGGTTGGTGAGGTTGCAGGTGCTGTAACTGCTGAAGACGTTCCATATGCTTCATTTGTTGATGTTGTTGTTGTTGTGGCTGCTGGGAGATGATACTTGCCACTGTGGTGGGGATAATCTGTGGCGGGGGCGGTGGCGCTGACATCTGCTGATTTGGTTTCCGTGGGTTTTGGGGTTGCTGTTGCTGTTGCTGGTGGTGATGCTGCTGCTTACCCTTTCTCCCCAACTCTGCCTTCAACAAATACTTACACTCCTCTGCCCATAAAATCGCATGCTGCAGGAACTCCGCTCCTCGTACATTAACCTTCAACGTCCACTGATACTCTGCCAACTTCTCCGCGCACGCGGCCCTCTCAGCCTCCGTACTCGCCGTCAACATAAGCAACACCCCGAACGTAACAATTATCGCGAAATTGTTCTTCGACGCTGCGTACCAGAATGTCTGTATGTGTTGCGGCTTCATGTTATTCGCAAATTCGACCGCAGAAACGAACTCCGCGTTCGCGGAGCGGTACACCAGTCCGTAGATCTCATACATACTTTGCGACTGGTTCCTATCGACCTTGGAGAGCGCGGAGAGGATGGGACGAAATAACGCGATTTGAGCGGCGTGGTAGCCAAGATGAAGGTTGCCGTTGGCGGAGAGTTCTCCACGGGTGATTTTTTCCATGCGTAGACATTCTGGCAGCTGCTCGAGCCAGTCTTTGAGTCGGATTTGCAAGGGCCTAGCTTTTGAGAGCAGACGCTTGATTTTGTATTCGTCAGATACGGAATCGTCGGCGGCAGATTTGTCGGTACTGGAGAGGGAGGGCGTGGAGGCAGATGTATCTGGAGGAAAGCAGTCGAGCATGCTGCGAGCGCTGTGAAACTCGTCCAGAATGTCCGACAAGATCTTGGTCAGATTGACAAGCTGGAGAAACATGATCTTCCCAGTCTCCCTATTCACACTGCCGTTGCCGGTCCCATTGATGATCAAATCTTCAGCCAAGTCCTCCTCGTCCGCGTTGCCGCTCGTCCCGCTCATCATCATCGACAGATTCTCGTCATCCGGAAAATTGTCGTCCGTCAAGTCCGACACCGTCCAGTTGATTTTGTGTATATTCGACGGACGCCCTAACGTTAACGCCATCCACTTGTCTTGGATGTATAGACCCCATGCAAGACGTTTCCGCAACCCGCGTTCCCACTCGGGGATTGCCCAGCGCGAGGGATCAATGTGCAGGCCGACCTCCTGCGCGATAGCGACTACTTCTCCAAGCATGGCCCAGGAGTGACAAGGTCGGGTAACTTGATTGCGGAAAGTCTGGTGCTGGAGGAGAAGGATGCCCGCTTGGACTGTAGAGAGCGTCGGCCGATCAATTTCGCGGTAGAGGTTGATCTGTGCGAGTGCCTCTAGTGCAGCTTGGGGAGGGCGGGGGAAGGGGACGAGGTCCGGATCGTAAGTCCACCAGTTGATGGCAAAGACATAGAGGCCGGCGAGAAGGGACGGGGATAGTTCGGAGGGGTTGCGGTAGTATTTCTCCAAAAACTCTTCCTTGTGTAGAATAGGGAGTGATGGGTGGACCTAGTGATGTCAGCAAGAAAACGTTGAACCATTTATATGACAATGGATTTTGCTCACAATCCTGAAATACAATCCCACAAGCTGTCTACCAAACTTTCCGATAATATCCTGAATCTTCCGGACCTCTACCAAGTTGCCCCCAATTGTATCATCTCGCCCTGACGGATTTGGGTGTCCAGTCCTAAACAAATTCTCACTCTCAAACACCAAAAATGAAACTTGTCCCTTTGGAAACGGTCGAGTACCAAACTCGCCGCTGTCATTTTCAACGCGTCGGATCTGGCGTTTGGTTTGGAAGTCGGGGCCAACGGCGGGGAGAATGGCCCGATCGCGCGAGTCGAAGCCGTAGCTGTCCATCAGGACGGGATCATGCTCGGCGGAGGTGCCGATATAGGAGATGTAACGCCGGCATTGCAGGCCAAGTGTGTTTTTGAGAAGGGTGTGCGGGAGGAAGTCGTAGTCTGGGAAAGGGGAGTCTGGGGTTTCTGCGGATTGGGCGAGAGTTGAGCTGGGAGGCGTTTGGTTAGAGGGAGAATCCTTGTCCTTGCGAGATGATGATCTAACAATGTTAGTGCAAGTGGACGAGAGAGAGGATGAGTTGCATACCTCGATGCACGTCCGCGCTTGCTCGCCGTTGGAGGGGTATCCTCGCTCGCATCTCTCTTCGGTTCCATAGGGAATGAAAGGACACTGGACATTTGTTGTAACGTCTGCACGGGCGGCGAACTCGACGTCGCAGCTGGTGCCGCGGCAGAGGAATTCGCAGTGGCACTCGCAACTATAGCTGTACTAGGTCCACTTGAGATCGATGACTCCCCATTATTTGGCGTTGCGTCATTAGTAGGCGTAACATTCGCCTTCTCCTTGCCGTCCTTTTCCTTTCCATCCTTCTCCTTCCCATCCTTTGCCTCCTTCGCAGCTCCATCCTTAGTCACATCGGCACTATTTCGCCGTTGCCTCTTCCGCGGCGCGGGGTTCTCGCTAAACACGCACTCATAGTTGTGGAAGCGGCACAGAAAGCAGACGGAATCGTTCTCGGAGAATACGCAGCGAGACTTGCGGCGCCGGCAGGAGTCACACGGGCGATCAGGGCGCTTGAGGCCGGTTTTACTGTGAGTGGTTTGTACGACGAACATGTTCCGTGATGAATTGGCGATCTAGGGAGGTGCAAGGGATAGCGTTAGAGGCATAGGTCGCAGTTGGCGGGATTAGAGCGAATGAGCGAAAATGCGGAAAATCCCCTGAGATAGTGGTATCCCCTACCGGAAGTAACAGTTGCGGTCAACGAATACAATGCTCGTGACCACGAAGACAAGATGTGTCCAAAGAAAAGGTCCCGGAAGCAAGTTCCCGCCGACTGATGATCGACTGAAACTGCGCAGCGTTGACGAACAGCAGGATCGCTCCTCCGGTACTCGTCCCTATTTGTCAGATAGACACGCCCGATGCAAACGCACAATTCTTCAATTGGCAGAAATGTAAGAATAAGAAAATGAAATGATCGCGAGCAAGAGCTGAGTTTGAAGGTTTCTGCTTAAGAAGAGGGTGGGTCAGAGCGGCAGGTAGAGGAAACTAACCCTTGCCCAGACGGCTAAGCTGAATTGGCATCAGGGTAAAAACGCAGTTACGCCGCGTTATCTCGATACATGTGGCCATAACTGCGCAAGGTAATATGTTATATTAACGAGGAAATTTCGCCAAGTTGTTCGCTTCTCGTGCGATAGCAACTCGCACATGGTGGAATTTTGCATCTGTGTCTACCCCTGAATAATTTTCTAGAGCATTTTGCCTGTCGAAGGTTTGTAAGATCTTTGGATCGATAACAATGTTCAGAACGGAACCAAGTGAGAGACAGTTTAACCCGCGGTGAAAATTGACGAGACGAGAGAGAAATATTCTTCAATGCAGTAGGTTGCCAAAATTGACTCTCGTTGAGTCATATGTCACCGAGTCCAGCAGGTAATCGTCTCACGCGGCTGCAGTGTCTAGTGTCCAGTGATCGATCGAGGTCTGGTCTAGAGGCTGGTCTGTGCATGCCCCTATACGCATTTACTAACGCCTCCCTGCGCGACGCGTGGCTCACTGCTCTCCACGGTAGTTAGTGGAGGAGGGGAAGCGGAGTTATGCAGTTATGTGTCCGGATTTAAAACTTCATTTCACACGTACATTCTTACCAGCTCTCATATTTGTATCTGCCAATGTTTGCAAGCGAGAATACTCGTTTATGCATGCGCCTGCTTCTCAGATACGCGATATGAATATGCGGGCGGAGTTTAGGTCCTTGAAAGGAAGCCTGTCAAGCCTCTTTCAATCATTTAAATGCATTTCAAACATTTTAAATGCATTCCTCATAGTTTCTAGAACATGATATACATTTCTCTTAATTATTCGTGGATCATTAGAATCATTACTTGAATATTTTTACATAGATAGCATTTACTGAAAATTTATGCCAAAATGGTGAAATAATAATTCTAACTGAATGTCAGGTTTCTCATCCTGGTATTGAAGAAACCTGTTGCCGGAGAGATATCGGATTATCTGCCCCAATGGAGAGTCCCTGATGAGGTTAGCCATTTTAACCTTGGATTATCTGATAGACTATGTAGAACAAGGACTTGAGACAAAGAGGAATATGCCAATAAGGGAGGATAACCATTTATATTTTATTATAGTAGTGAGCACCGATGGCTCCCTCCGGAAGTGCCGATAATAAGCACGGCGAAGCGGCGGACATAGCTCTGGAGTAATTACGTGGTAGACACGGATGTAAGCTGTCCCGATGTATTAGCAATTCCCGGAGTAATTGAATGACAGGGCGAATTTTGGGATAAAGTCGTGAGTTCAACATGACAAATTCACGTCCACGGCCGCAATCTAAACTTGAGCCATGCATAATTTACGGGTCCGGAATCTCACCAGTAGCTAGGCATGTGATTCGCGCTCTATCCTTTGACAGGGGATCTTGTTTATCATACAGTGATCTCTCCTACTTGAAAGCCATGCTGCTGGACATTTACTCCCCGCGCTCATCGCGCCCTATCCACTTAACCCGCCTCTATGCTTCCCGACCTGTATAATTTAGCTATATCGTCTTGCAATTGTGGATAGTTGAAAAAATAAATGTGCTCTACCGTGCATTCTACGGTGTTTGCATTAGACAATGACTCAGGGTGACGTGGTGAGCAAGGTACAAATTGCATCTTTGAAACGTGACCACCGCTCATCAGGGTTTGGAGGAAATAAGTTTGCCCGCCAGCCGATTGCGTGCGCCTCAGTCTCAGCCAGGCAAACTAGGGGTAGCTTGCGGACAGGTCGACCTGGACCATCCTCGGATTTCAGGGACTGTTAGTGCCCAGACATACTCAGGCAGTATCCAAATTACACAAGGCCGCATTCACCAACCCTAACCACCCTTAGTTCCTGAACAGATCAGAGGGCCCTCAGCGTTGTGGTTTTGACAATTTATTATTATTATACGCATCAGTCTTCTGTGTACCTCGTTCACTACGGGGTATATAGATTAATGTCACTATCGTACACTGAAATTATAAAAAGCTTGGCCATTCAAGAAATCGGTAATTCATGGCCCGCACCAGAGCTAGAGGTCGAGATGTCCATTTTTACCTCTTTTCAGAGCCTGATAAGGCTATCGGTGGAATGAAGTTGAATCCATCAATAACGGAGAAAATCTTTCTCTCTATGCTCGACATTCTCATTGTTGCATCTGGTCCGTATAGAGTCACATTGCGCACCACCGGAGTCGACCTGATGCGATCAGATAATGCTCTCAAGCCAGGCCATTACGACATAAGACCTTATTCTCGCGGAGGTAATATAGTTTCTTATAAGTCTTTGTATGTAGCAGCTCCTGAGATGTACATAGGCACAATATTTATCACAGACGAGCCGTGCATTACCCGAATACTTTCAAGAACTATCACGGGCAGAGATGATATTTTCCGAGCTAGGGTCCGTGAGAGAGATGGAAAGTGCGTGATAACTGGCATTGTCAACACTGAGGCTGATTTTAATGAATGGAGGGGTTTTCATGCCGCCCATATCTTCCCACTTTCCAGCGAAGAGTATTGGGTACAGAACGGATTTTCTCGGTGGATTACGAATAGAATGGGAGACCATGACACGGAGATTAACTCATGCCAGAACGGGCTGCTTATGCTGTCCAATATCCATGAGAAGTTTGATGGTTTTGATTTCTCAATCAACCCAGATGATGGCTATAAGATAATCTGTTTCGATAGAGATCCTTTCAGGATAGGCGGGAGTATACTTGACCCTATTTGTCGAGATCCCAACGGTGAAGGTGCCGTAAGAGATGAAGTCCTACGGTGGCACTTTCGTCAAGCAGTGTTGGCTAATATGAGGGGAGCTGGAGAACCGAGTTTTGAGATGGACTTCCCACCTGGAACTGATATGATGGGGGAGATCCTCGGTGGGCCAGGGGCAGCCAAAAGAATGGAGGCAGAGCTTTCCTCAAGGTTGAATGGGTATCCTTCGCCTAAGGAATCAAAAGCCTGTTCGCACATGTGCAAATGAGCCATTAAGAAGCCATGACAGGTCTTATATTAAGCGCTATTATAATTGCGGCTGTACCCTCCCGTTAAAGATGTTTTTCACCACATCTTCGAGGAAATCGGGCATTGACTCCGCGGGTATCTATGACCTGAACATGACTACATCCTACTTCAATTGGACCACCTTCAGCGGCCAATAATCTTCCTACATATCCATTAACGAGGGGATTCTCGTGGAACTCGAAACAAAATAGCTGCACTCGTGTAATTTACGGGACGAAATTTAGGTGAAAAACGTGGGGGCAGCTGGGTAAGGGCTATTTCGCGGTAAATGGTTGCAAAACCTCTCGAAAACCTCTCTAATACCTCTTATAGTGCACATTAAGCCCTAACCCGTCAAACCGACTGCGCCGTGATGGATACGCCGCAAACGCCTCACTGGTTGCTATAGACACAGGCGCAAATGTTGAAGTGCTCATGCCTTATTGCGCAACTCCCGATACCAGGGAGGCACTGGCTGCGGCGCGTTTTGCCTTGGGGATGACATAGCGCAATGCGCATCTGACTGGAGAACGCTACGAGCTATTGATCCATTTCCGAAATCGATTCCGGTTATTAATGTCGTCCAGTGTTCATGCTAGCGATTCAGAACAGAAAACTTCAATCGAGGCTTTGAAAACGATTTTGCGTCTATCCGAAGGTTCAGCTGGGAATCACCACCTCAATGCGATAACGCTAGCCCTTGCTGTGCTAGATCATGGATTCAGCGCCAAATCACTTTCGGACGATCTCTAGATCCATTTAGTGGACGAGCACAATAAGGCAGGGGCCTGACAAGCTCTGATCTGTGGAAGTCAATAATCTGAATGCGACCGAGCTGGGAATTCCACAAAATATTGGCCCACTGTAGATCTCCATGTTGCACTCCCAGCTCATCGATTTCTTTTCTCGACCGTCTAATCTCCTCCCTCAACTCGTCTTTATCCTTGACTAGATTAGCCTGTTCACCTCCCCACGACATTAACAGCATGTGGTCAATACAATCACCACTTTGGTGGAAGAAGGCCTTCTCCAAGTCGATGGTCCCAAGAAAACCTGGAACGGCAGATCCTTGGGCTTTCTGGAGTGCTTTGTAAACGTCAGCCTCGCGGCGAACCTCATTCCAGAGCTGATCAGTGGTGCCTTTCCCGACAAAGGTATAGCCATGAGAGATTAAGGTTAGTTTGAAAGGTGCGCCACATAACCCCGTCTTCCCCCACGGAGTGCAGTAGTTATCAAGGTCCATGGCGAGTTGTTGCTTAATGAGACGGACCAGGTCCGCGCTGTCGATAAGATGTCGATCAGTTTTCTGGCCACGTCGATGTAGCCTTACATTAGGACAGTGAACGTCCAAATACCCTTTATTACGCAAGCCCATTAAGCACCCTTGCGTGCAGTATTGCCAGGAAGTATGGGGACGATGTTCTCGCCCCGTACGACTCTCCCCTGATTTCGAACCTCTGGCGCGTTCTTGCTCCGATGACGAAGAGAGTTGGCTCAAATTCCTTTTCCTTCCCGAAGCATTATTGGTGCCAAACGGCGCATCATTAGAGTCCGAATCCGACGAATCGGCTGATGTGCGAGACGGGGCAACGTCAGAACCGCAGCGAGACCGGCTTCGAAGGTCATACTGTCGAGTCTCGATAGGTGGAGATGAGAGGAAGATGAAGGAATGTATTCGGAGCCTGGAGGAGTTGCATGGATCTCTGATTCCGACATCTGACTTAAGGCATGTTCAAAGTCCATCGTCCACTTCTTTGATCGATTCGTTACACTATGTCGCCACTCTTGGCTTCGTGGCGTAGTGTAAGGATTGGGCGTTGGGTTGGATTGATGAACTGTGGGGAGCACGTGGGGACTTATGGTGTGTATTGTTGACAAAGACGAAGAGAGAAAGAAGAAGAAAGAACAACGACGGGAGAGCACGGAAAACCAAGGGCCAAACCCAGCACGAGTGTAACGCACTAAGCAAACAACCTAGATAACGAAGACAATAAACATATACGTAAAACCTGCCCCGAAAATGCAAACAAATAGGTCGTGCTCATCACAATGCGCGATTGTGTATTTGGATGACTTCTTCGTGTTTTCGGAGACCTTGGAGGAACATCAGCAACACATTCGAGGAATCCTACAGACGTTAATACGGAACAAGTTATATACAGAGTGGACCTCTTAAAGATGTTCTTATAGTTTTTTCCACGTACTGCGAGCTTCATACCATGAAACGCCGGAAACTCAACAGCACGAGCATCCACAGGCAGTATCCGGGTAATCAGTTCTTCATCGACATTGCACAGGAGAGCTTTCCCATGCCAGCAGATGGGGAAGGCCATGTCGTCATGCTCAACCGCGACTGCTGCTCACAGAACCTATCCCAGCTATTTGCTGCTCATACTGGCTGACCATCTCGGATCAGGGAAGGGTTCTACACAAATGCCATGTCATGAACTCTCTTCGACGGTCTGCTTCTGACTGGTTCTCGGCTATGATGACACAACGACGTTCTACCTTTTACGACCTATACCGAGTTCAAGTCCTCCCTTGAGGCAGCCTTTGGGAATCCTGATGCGCAGGCCACGGCCGAGCGTGAGGTCCAGTCTCTCCGCTAGGGCAATCGCACGGCATCGCAGTACTATGCGGACTTTTCTCGCCTCATGGTCACTCTTAAGTGGGATCAGAAATCTCAAGTCTTTTGGTTTCGCAGCGGGCTTCGCGAGGAAGTAAAGGGTAGGGTTATCGGGTTAGCCCCGTACCACAACGCCCATCACACACCACTTACGTTTAAGGTTGGCGACGACGTTTGGCTCTCCCTGCACATGCCCGACCATCTGTATCATATCAAAGTCGATGAAGAGTCACATGCGAACCAAGCACCCCGATGAAGCTGACAGGATCCAGGTTCTACCTGTGTCTGCTCAGCAAGTCTTTCATCGGAACCCTTTTCCTGTCTATATGCTGTCACAAGTACCACCAGCTTTTCTGTGCTCGCAGCTGTGGGTTTGCAGACCAACTTGCTCCAATTCGGTGACCAGGACGGCGAAGTCTCCAAGTCCGACACCAATCTTTTTGCCAGCAAATTTGGAGCCAATATTATCCTCAAGGCTCCGTGACTATTTGGATGAAAATATAGCAAAAGGCTTCATTAGGCCCTCCACTGTCTTGACACGTCGTGACATCGTGACACCCAATGCCAATTATTTGATCTACGAATGGGGCCCTATCGCATTGTCAGGACTGGTACCTGACTTCTGTACGAGTTATTGTTATTGTCCGTATTACTGTTATTGTCCGCGTTATCGTCCATTGTCCATGTTATTGTCCATTGCCCGCGTTATTGTCCATTGTCCGTATTCTTGTTCTTTGTTCGTGTAAGAATTATACCGATAATTCTATGAGTACTATATGATCGCTAAGGCTGTTGACCTTTAATCAATATATTTTAGAATATTAACTATGCTAAGAGAGGTGGGTATGAACCCCGTTTTTATACACCTCTCGTCACCATAACGACAAACAAATCTGAAAGAGAAACTTTTCACGGACTAAGCGTGTGCAAAAACTTTTCGCGGACAAAGCCGTGTGCAAAACTAAGTAAACAAACAACATACGGACAAGTCCGCAACCATCAGCTATGGAAAAGCGCCTGGTTTTCCCGGCGCTCAGGGGTAGGCCGAACCCTGAGTACCCAAGGGCCTGCCAGCGCCTTCGATAGCCGAGCCCTAACCTCGCGGGCTACGAGACACTCATAGGTTCGAAGAAATGAGCCCTAGCCTCATAGGCCACGAGACCCTCAGGAGCGTGCTCCTGACAGTTCGTGTTCTGGATCTTTGTTGGCTTGCGCTTGGCTTGCGTCTAGTATTGTGCTACGGCTTTTGCTCTTTTGTGCTTTATTGTGCCGTGTTGTTTGCTTCTTGTTATTATCCGGCAGTTGTACAAGAGGCTGGGAGCCGGCCCAGGGTATATAGAGGAGCGTAGATCCCCGAGTTGCAATCATAATAAAATATTCTAAAACACTTCCATTAGGTCCACAAGATTGAAGGATCTCGTTCATCCTTACACGCATCCTTGACCGTATAGGAACGCAAGCTTTAATGAGCACGATATGTTTGTTTGTATTTTCGTGGCAGGTTTTATATATACTTGTTCTCCTGTTCTGCAACATTCAAGCTGCCTGCAAGCTGCACGACAAGATGGCAGAGGCTGTCGTCAGGAGTGCAGCAAACTGCGAATGCTGAAGCTAATATGCCAAGAAAAAGTACAACCACAGATACATGCCCGTGTTCGGATTTTCGCCCGCAACCGTGTTAACCTCAGACCAGTGCTCAAGCAAACATTGCCCACTGTATCTGGTTAGCCGAACCTTTCAGAGTGAGTAGACAGCGACTTACAAACTGAGACAACCTGGGACGTCACCAAGAAAACTATAAACGCAAAAACTCCAAATAAATTCGCAGCCTTGGCTATGCGTCGTGTGATCTGCAAGCGATGCCAACCGACGGTACAAAGTCCTCATTAGTTAGAAGTTCCAATCCTATCAACTTTCCAGCTGCACTTCTGTTTCTTCCTTCCTTACTAGCCGATCCGTCCCGTTCCGTGTTGCCGTCAATAGTATGATCTCGGATGGCCAGACACGTCTATTTATTACGAAGGGTTTGAGAAATCCATTTTATATTCTAATTTGAGAAATCCATTTTATATTCTAATTTCCATGATCAATGTTCAGAATGTATGAGCTTCGTAAGCCATCACTCCTCGTTCGTCCTATCAGCGTGTCCAAAAATAATCATATACCAGAACTATACGCAGCTGCTGTACGATGCAGGGGACCTGCATCGTCTCTACTATTGAGCAAATTTTGGTGAACAGAGTGACAATCGTGTTATCAAATGACTAACACTTATGTTCTGAAATTGGGATTTGCGGGAATAGTATTTGCATAGTCTGATGCGCAGGTTAGCAGGTAGAATCATCTGCCTTGATAGTATACTGCAATAGACAAAACGAGTTATTACAATAGGACTATCTCAACTGCCACTGCTTCACTTTCCTTGTTAATCTCCACTCAAATAGGCGTCCAATTAGAAGTCGTTCAATTATAAACGTGTAGTCTGTCCATTTGGCTGCTTTCGTAGTGAGTTTGTTCGCACTAGTAGTCCGATAAATCTGACAACCAATGAATAAGGTTTTTACCTTAAGTAATGCAAGCTGAACGCCTACTTGTCAGTCAAGCACGACTGAAGCGCTAGTGTGTCAGACTTTCCGAAGTAGGATACGATTATTTGCTGAGTGGATCGCGACATTGCTATATCAATTTAATCATGACATTTGGAATATCGCCGAAAGACGTGCTTTGCTCGCTTGATGATGCACCGCTTGAAATGTCTCAAAGGAAATAGGTCTGTGCGTTCCAAACGGTTGGCATGTCTTGGCTTTCGGTTCGCACACACCACTAAAAGAAAAGCCTATGTACCCTCACCGTGGCGCTGTTATTTCGGCCATACCATATTATGCTTATCAGCAATAGTTGGACCGCGCATTGGTGAACGAACTGATATGCCGAACGATGATATCAAGAGTTTCACTTGCTTTAATGAATGCATACATGCTTTGTCTCTCGAATTGCACCGGATCATATGCACGCAGTTTAGTGCACCGCACTCTAGAATGACCACCTTTGACTCTAGTTGTATTGCTACCATAATTACGTTACGGATTCTACGTCCTGTTTCAGTGTCCATTGCGCTCGTGGTTATTCGATAAACTATCCGCTATTACTGTTGGATTGCAGGCAATACGCCGAGATAAGGAATTCATGCGCAAAATATGAAACATGGGCCAAGCCTTGCTAGAAGAAAGATATATAGGCTAAGCTTTCCCTTGACATGCTCGGCACATTAGAAGACGGTCTTGGATTGTGTGAGTCTATTTGAAAATCTCTTGGCTCGCGTAGCTCTATTCACGCCATATTGGTTATACCGTCGGTTGAGCTGAAGGGAATTTATCTTACATCAAGGTACAAATGCTTATGCTGTTTTATATTCTTGTTCGTCCCTCTAACGCTTGAGTAGATGTCGATGTACTACGAGAAGGCTAACGATGTCACTCAAAACATTAACAAGATATCTGTCCATGACTCCAGTAGTATCGACGAGAAAAAGCATGAAATAACAGTTGCTGTCCTGTCTATTGAAGACCGAGAGAAGGTTATTGACCGTATTCGTGAATCGGGCGACTTGAACGATGTATTAGATGAGGATACCGACTTCATGCTTGAAAAGATGAATTCTTTGAGCGCTGAGGAGGCCTATGAGGTCTTAACTGTGGCCGCAGATTATCATTGTGACGATGTCAACTTCCCTGTCAAGGCTATGCGTAAGATCCAGCTTCTTCTTGCCGGTGAGGAGGCTTCTGGCTTAGACCATGAGACGTTTGAGTTGGATTTACGCCTTCAAGCATGCTTAATCAAGTATCACTCTCCATATCCCGAAGTTCGTGCCGTGTGCAAGCCTATCGACGACCCGGATATCCCTGCGGAGACGCTCCGAGCGTATATCATTGGAATTTTCTGGGTTGCCTGTGCGTCTTTTATTAACCAATTGTTTAATCTTCGTCAGCCTTATCTACACTTGAATTCTACAGTCATCCAGATCTTGGTCTATCCTTCCGGCAAACTATTTGAGCGTTTTCTCCCGCGATCCACAATCAGCATCTTCGGCAAGAAATTCAGTCTCAATCATGGTCCGTGGACGTTCAAAGAGCAGATGTTCGTGACCATCATGACCAACGTCGGGGCAACCGGGTCGAATTTCATGAACTATGTCGTTGCTTTGAAGCTGCCTATGTTCTTCGGTCTTGACTTCGTTGGATTCGGCTTCATGTTTCTAATGAATGTGTCGACCCAATTCTTTGGCTTTGGTATTGCGGGCCTGCTACGACGTTGGGTTGTTTACCCAAGCAAGGCAGTGTGGCCGACAATTCTTCCTATCCTTCAGCTGAACAAGACGCTACTTCTTCCGGAGACGAAGAAGAACATCCATGGGTGGACGATCACGAAATACAAATTCTTCTTCATCGTGTTCACCTTAATGTTCTTTTACTTCTTCGTACCCGACTACCTGTTCACCGCGCTGAGTACCTTTAATTGGATCACATGGATCGCGCCCAAAAATAAAACAATAGCATTTATCACTGGTTCGAAGATCGGCATGGGCTTTAATCCCTGGACTACTTTCGATTGGTCTGTCATCAACTACTCGTCGCCGCTCGTGATGCCATTCTTCTCCACCGCCAACAGATATTTCGGAACTCTTTTGGGTGGGTTAGTTCTCATTGGGTTGTACTGGTCAAACTACAAATTCTCCGGATATTTGCCTCCAAACACTAGTAACGTCTATGATCGCTCTGGAAATGTCTTCAATCTATCTCGGGTCATTGTGAATCAAGTCTTGGATGAGGACTTGTACCGTCAATACTCCCCGCCATATATCTCTGCCGGAAACCTCATGTACCTTGGATCATTATACGCGCTGTACACTCTGTCGTTCACGTACATCGTGCTGAACGAGTGGACAATGATTGGAGAAGCGCTGAGGGGCTTCATTAAGAATTTGAAGGATCGCCAGATGTCCAACTATGAGAGGTACAAGGACCCAATCTCAATCATGATGTCAAAGTATCCTGAGGTCCCCGACTGGTGGTTTCTCGTCATTTTTGTGTTTTCGCTGGCAATCGGAATTGTTGGGCTGACTGTATACCCCACAACCACACCAGTTTGGGCCGTCATCGTCATCATGCTGGCAAGCCTTGTGCTTCTGGTGCCGACCGCGATTATCTACTCGGTCACAGGATTCATGATCAGTCTGAGTACTCTGGGAGTTCTTCTTGCAGGATTCATGGTTCCAGGAAACGGTGTCGCGAACTTGCTTTGCAGAGTTTACGGTTACAATGTAGACGAACAGGCAGAGACGTTCATCGGAGATCAGAAGCTCGCGCATTACGCCAAATTGCCACCTCGAGCTGTGTTCAGAGCACAAATTATTGCGACGCTGATTCAGGTGTTCACGACAACCGGCGCGATTACGTTCCTGATGAACGCCATTCCCGACCTGTGCAGTTTTACCCAGGCCAGTCGATTCGTCTGCACCTTCCCTCACAGTTTATACTCAGAGACCCTCCTTCTCGGTGTAGTTGGGCCCCGTCGCACCTTCGACGTTCTGTACCCGTTACTCAAGTACGCCTTCCTCATTGGAGCGCTCGTCGCCGTTCTTTTCTGGGCCATCCGCAAGCGTTTCAGCAATGCATTCAAGTTCGTCCACCCTGTTCTGATCCTCGCAGGTTTCGCTCGCTGGGGAAGCACTTACAACCTCTCATACTATACTCCTGGGTTCTACTTTGCCTTATTCTTCATGTTCTTTGTGCGCCGCCGATACCTCGCGTGGTGGACCAAGTATAACTACGTCCTCTCGTCTGCTCTCACGGGCGGCGCGGCGTTCAGCGGCATATTGATCTTTCTCGCGCTGCAGTATCATCCAAAGAATCTCAGCTGGTGGGGCACGACGGTGGAGTCGGCGGGTGTGGATGGAAAGATGGTAGCCACGCTTTATGATGTGCCGGAGGTGGGATACTTTGGTTTGCCGGCAGGATCTTGGCAGTGAGAGGGTGTGGGAATGGGATTTTGAGCTGGGAGTTCTTGCGCAGTTAAAATTATTGAGTTATTACTTGATTCCGCATCGATTCATAGATCTCTAATTTTATATCTAAGTTAGAATTTATTATGTTAGCCTTGCGTATTAATTTGGTAAAATTAATAGAAAATCATTAATAAATTCCGAATAATAGGTGCGCAGGGATATGAAACCGTATAAACATTTGGACAGAAATATTTTAAATTTCTAATCATTTCATTATCTTTGATACGATCTATTTAAGTAAAATTTAATCCCATATTCTACGGGACGTAGATTTGTTTGTCGGATTTGTCTGGTTTGAGAGAAATGGATTACCGTGCATAAGTGCGAAATCAATCAGCGCTGGCCAATATCCTAATTGTATGTAGTACAACAGAGATTCAGAACGACAGTCATGCAACACATTTAATCTTAAGCTCACGCATTACTATCGATAAGCACATTTCATGTTGTCCTAAACCTCCCTGACCTCTTTGCCTGTAATAGTAACCTGCCCATTCTTTTGGTTATTCTCCTCAAACTCGCCATACATCTCTTCGTCCCGGTTAATGGCGTGCAAGTCTTCGGGTCTGACAGCCAACCCAAACTCGTTGAAGACATATCCATGCCGTTTCTGCTCCCACTTGCTCCAGAACAAAAAGTTCAATACACCGATTGCCTGAATGCCAATGATGCCTGCCGAAACTTTGTAGCCGAGATAGTAGTGCGGCGCCTCTTTTGTGGGGTAAATCACAATGGGCAGCCACGCCAGGAAGGCATTCGTGATCGTGTCTGCAAACGCGACGCACATGCCGCGCACTTCCGTACTCTCCTGAAACACCTCCGTAGCCCACACAAGCGTCATCGGCTGCGACGCAGAATTCGCGAAGAGCAAGAAGAACCCAGCGAGTTTGGTGTTAAACGAAATTGTCCAAATCGAGAGCATGGTACATCCCACAAGAGGCGGAACAATTGACAATAGAATCAGTGGCCATCTAATTCTTGTCCAGTCGGAAATCCATGAAAATAGCATGCCGTACACGATGGAGATTGCATTGCCGGCGGTTGGAATAATGTTGATCATCTGCACAGAGTACTTTCCGGTGGATTTCAGCCAGAGGTTGAAGTATGAATTCGCGTTGTTGAGAGCGGGCGAACTGAACGCTAGACAAAAACTGTACAACTTCCATGACCAAAACAGTTTGACGAATTCCTTGAAGCCAAGTTTCTTTGGCGGCTTGCGACCGGCACGCTCCACTCTCAGAAGAGCCATCTCACGATCTTTCTTGTCCAGATACATCGCACGCGTATTTGTGGGGAAATCGGGAAGGGCAAACACACCAAAAATTCTGACCGGGATGGAGATCACGCCATCTATGATGAACAACCAGCGCCAGCCAGCTAGACCACAAACGCCGTTCATGGAGGTGTACAGGCCGGCCTGGATATAACCTGAAAACATAGCAGCCATTTGATTCGCGAGCTCAAAGGTAACGACACGCTTGCCGAGTTCGTCGGGGAGGTACCAGCTGCCGATCATCCAAGAGATGGAGGGGAACAGACCGGCTTCGGCGATGCCAATTAGAGCGCGGCAGACATATACGAGGGTAGGGCTCTTCGCACCAGCGATGGCCATGGCGAACACAGTCCAGAAGATAGTACAGCAAGGAATAAAGATTGACGGGCGCAGGTAGTTCATGATGATCTGCGCCGGGATAGCTCCAGCCATGTAGCCAACAGTGAAGGCCGTGGACATGTAGTTGTACTCGTTTCCGATGACGTTAAGCTAATTCACTGTTAGAAGCGTCTGACGAACATACAGTACATGTTTCCTACATCTTCCTTCATGCCACTGACATAGGCATTGCTGATATTGCTAGTGTCCAATGTCTTCACTATATATGCCAGGATACCGTACAAGCTACACTCCGCGCGTTAATAAGAGCAATACTTACTCCTCTTCGAGAATACGTACAAAAGAAACATATCAAGTTTCATGACCAGTCTTCTTTCCTGGGGCTCTTTCCCAAAACTGTCCCACATTTTGGCGAGACATTTCATGGCACCGGTAGGCTTGTACTCAGGATGATACTCCGCTGAGTGCCGCTTCTGCTTCTCCTTCTCCGACTCCGTGATCGAAGATTTCTGTCCCAGGCCCCACATCTCTGCAGTCGTTGAAAATAGCGCGTGATGGGGAACCGTGCCGGTGATCGGGTTATTGACGACCCGAGCGCCTTCACAATTCCTTTAATGACATAATTCACCGAGACTCCGGGTTGCCGTCGTGGTACGAGTATACAACAACAACAATGAACGCTGAACAGCCACTACGCAACAACAGCCATCAGAGTCCATAACCCATTGAAATACGCTATGTACTAGTCAGAACACGCGGATGATGGACGGTCTTATCTCGGGGAAAGCATGAACAACCTAATCGCCGGACGATGATATCAATCATGAGCCATCCCGAGCTTTGGCCCTTGAATATTGTCCGAGCTCAAGGTACTTGCTACGCCGCGAGACTTTAATCGGCATTTGCTCATCGCGTGCTATTCGTGATAAATAGATAAGAGATGGCCAGTTACGCGCTAAAGTTCTCAAAGACGTTGGATTATGGATATCTGTACATAGTACTGCAACACCAGTAAACATGGACGTCGTGCACAGCTCAAACCGTCAGGACTAACATGTGTCATGGCCAGCCTCGCCCTTAAATCTAGAATCCAGAGCATTACGGGCCTAGAACTACTAAATTACCGCCTTATTTGAAAGCGCCGTGAAATGGAGAGGTAAAGAGATCGCGTACTGTGTACCTAGCGAGTGAGTGGCCACTCTAAGTCAACTCGGGTCAGGAATAGTTGGTTGCGCGATAAGAAATCACGGATAACGGAACCGCTGTCGGCTATCGGCTATAATTTGATAAGCCTCACGCACGTCCCCTGCTGCAGGAGTCTAGTGTTCTTGCCCCCTCTTGCCCAGTCGTTTTCCTTCCTCAGCCCAGTGGTCAAGAAAGCGAATTAAAATTGGCGGTCCTCAAACTATAAGAACGCTTTGCCTCCTTGTCGTGTAGGAAAATGGGTTTGGGTTAGGGCGAACTTCTCGCGATGAAAATATAAGCAAAATAACAAACAGCACTCTTATGGAAAGAGACATGGAGCGGACGGGTGAATATGCATTATATTACAATAAAACAAGATGCAAAATAATTGTCGCAGCCGTAGCGTCACCAGATTTCTTTTGAAAACGACTCGAGTACGAAAATTGACTTTCCTTGACCAGCTAGTTACTCTCCCAGGGAAATGTAAAAGGCAGTCAGAAAAATAGGATAGCTTCTTGGATATTAACATATGATAGAGTAAAACTAATTCTGTTGCTATTGTCTGTGCGACAATTATTGCCTTGAAAAATGGTCACTTGGCCAAAACAGTTGCTAGGGTTTAGGGTAGGGACTGTAATGATGGGAACGTATACGATGAGGTCTCCGAAGGAAATATCAGCATTTGCACTTAGAATGGCACTGAATGCATGATGTTGAGATCGAGTTGCCGAATCGCGACAGTAAGATTTACTACAAACAGCGGAAGCGTGGCAAGGATCTACTGAGAACTCTCAGAAAGACTATTAGCTAGACTTAATCTCCAACCACAAAATTACTGTTTATGTAGGCTAGGCACGTGCAGCTACACTGTAATTCGGTACATACATGTGATAACAAAGTACGTACGAAAAACGAACTGCAATTATAGTAACGTAGCACTATCATCTAGTTACCAAAAAATAAATGGAAAGTATCGAACGGAGTCGCCTTGCTCACGCTAATGTCACCGATGCGCCGCGCCACGCCACCCCCTGATATCGTGACGTCACAGGGGCTGCGTCGCTCACGACGCACCCGAAAAAAATGTGTTTGTCTCTTACGCGGACTCTATTTTGATGACGTGTTACTTACGAAGTCTTTAGTAGTTTACTATATTACGTGCTCTTGGTTTACGAGTTCTCTATTATGACGACCTGTTGGTAACTTTAATATACGGGTTCTCTATTTGATGGCGTGTTAGTATACGTGTTCTTTCTCCAGTTTACCTGTTCTTTGTGCAACGTTATGTCCTATTGCGGCAACTGACAGTTATAAATGGAGGGGTTGCCCTCGCTGTTACACCGAATAATAAATTCCAAAATAATTTGAATAAGTTTGTCATTTTGGATCTAGTGATTCTCCCAACCTCGCAGCCTCGATCTTGCACTTACCACGTATGGGCGATGGAGGGAATTAATTCAATTTTAAGCCAGAAGAGACGGACTTTTTCCATCCGCAAGACGCAGATTTGGAAACCGCTGAGCGCGATGCAGCCAACGAAGCAAGCACCGTACACGGCTTTGACAGCCACCGAAAAGTTTTGATGCCGTGGCTGAGAGTGGCCGGACAGCGGAGTATATTCGAGGGCCAAAGATAGTTGAGATCCGAAGTTTGTATGCCCTGCCAAGGACGATGAGGAGGTGCCAAGCTGGCACCTCTGCTGAAAGTTATGGACGAGATCTTGAAGGAAGGAGACGGCTGGTGCTTGGACAGGCCCGACTGCATGGTCCTCGCTAGGATATCAAAACAAACACTACTGGACTGGATCATTGCCTTCGCCACCATGGCACACGAGATTCTGACAGACTTTGTAGCCTAGCTTGAATGGATCATTGGACTGCACTCCCTTCAGTCCATATCTTTTCACTCGCAAAGTCCAGACCAGTCCATACCAAGAATTTGGAGAGTCCGGATTGCATCAGACACTGGCAGTAGCATGATTTTGCGAAACGGACAGTCTGCCGGAAAGCGGGATAGCTTGGCCCAATAAAAGAAGCAGTTAAGGTGGATTCACAATGCTAAATCTAGATTGAATCGTGAGCATGACGGAAAATTGAACAAACACCATCCAGGATTGGCCCAATATCTCTAAGATTTCAAGTTAAGTTGACCGCCAAAGCAGATTCCGAACGTCAGCATGTTGGCATTGAACTCCGAAAAGAGGTGGATAGTCTCCACCCCAGAAGGACAAGTCAACTCCTGCCTCCCTGAAGGCCCGTTTCAAGAAAAACCTTGCCCTCCAAAGTTCCGTCTAGCGATTCCTGTACAGACGCACCCACTGGAGTAACTCCCCCAGATAATTTGACATTAGCTTCCCAGAGCGCCACCCTCCTTAGCATTGGTGTATGAGAGGCTTTATGGTTGACGATATCCATAAGCCATCCCAGAAGGTCTTTTGCTTCTTCTGACCAGTTCGCGCTCGCCGGTTCATCCATGAAGAAACAATTGAAGTGGTCAAACCCCTCTAGCTGCAGTTCTTCAAGTGAATGGGCCAGAAGCTCGAAAAGTTTGTGCACGGGTTGTTCCAGTTGCATATCTTTCCGCTCTTCAATGTTCATGACCATGAAGTCTCGTCTAACCCCTAGACGACGAAGAGAGGTAAATTCGTGCATAGGCGCAAAGAGTGATCCATCGTATCCGCAATTTGAGTCCGCGCCATGTAGAAATATCTCTTCTAGCGTACTCTTTTGCGGTCGCAAGGAATCGAAGAATCTCCTGCCTGACACTCCGTCTCCAAGGAAACGAGTCCCGTCATACGGCCAGAACTCCAACCAACCGAAATGATTGTAACGCCTTGGGCCAGCTCATGAGTTCTGTGAGAAGTTCGCCGGCAGGAGCGCTGTTGAGAAAAGTCAGGTGTGTGATGTTGGAAGTGGCTGAGGGACCCCCATCTGGACCGAACTGGTCCCTCAAATAGCCTGATTGGCCAATGAAATCGAGAGCGGTGCCTCGCAACGAATCCCAGCATTCCATTCCATCGATTTCGAGATGTCGCACAGCCGGCGCCCAGAAGGACGAGAAGAGATCGGAAAAATATCCATCGTCAACACGTGACAGGTCAACCTCCAGAGTCAGAGAGGTAAGAGGGATTTCGGTAGGAATCTCAAAGCGGAAGTCTGGTGGTGAAAGATGCAAGAACTGCAAGGACGATGGAAGAAGGTGTGGAAGCTTGTGAATGCTCGCGTCGTAATTCGTCTCCTCATTCTTCCATCGGATGTCGGCGATATCAACATGAGAGCGCAGACTCTTCGAGGGTTCGAGTGAAAGCCGCAATATCAACTATCGACGAGGCAACAAATGAGACTTCGACGTCCCACGAGATACCACCCTTGAAGCTGACTGAGTTGTACATTTGCGGGACGGCGAGCTTGTAGAAGGCGTGACAGCTGCGAGCGAGTGCTGGTAAAGTATCGTTGGAAACGCGTATAAAGATATTCTGCAATAATTCCGTAGGAAATTCATTGAGACGAAGCATGATGCAAAGACATTAAAGAGCGGGAGAGTTGCAGAACGTGAACGATGGCCGAGGACGAGTGTTGCTCGATTGAAAGTGCTGTGCGGCGCGCGGTAGTTCTGTTGAAGCGCGGAAAGCTTGGTTGGTTGGTTGATCTACTAAGATTTGACGGATTAGAGAGGAAAGGGTTAGGGTGGGCTGGGTACATCGTCAGGGTTTATATACATATGCCAATGTCACGACATTCGAATCCGCATCCCCTGGGTCCTCATAGTCATACGGCGATTCAGCTGCCTAAGGCTGCTATGGGTGTTGCTCGATCAGCCGAGCCGCAAGGACAACATTAGTGGCTTAGCCGCTTTAAGGTTGTACTATTTAGTGCCAACAGAGTTGGAATCTAATGGTACGTGTTAGGCGACGATGTACAATTACGATATTACTGGGGACTACTTGAGGGTTTATGAAGGTTGCTGAGAATCATACAGTAACCTGCGAACCGGAGTAACGCTATCGCGATAGACTCCTTACGACCGCCAGGACAACTGGACACATCTGCTCCTAATGGCCGAGGTCGTTAAATACTGTCAACGGAAGCAAGGAGCAGAGACTCCCTGCAAATTATGATCACCCGACCTTCCACTCCGATATCACGATCTTCGAATTAGTTGGTCCCAATGCCGCCAGCCTCGAGCTGCCTACAGCCATGCATATCCACAATGTTTCCATGCATCACTTATGTTGTAGGGTTTGCGTTTTGCCACAAAAATTTGTAGTAGGAAGTTGACATTTCACCACATAACTACTACAGTGCCCTGAGTATTTTACTAAAAAATCTATTTTCCCCGTCATGGTTAACCAAATTCCCTAATCTACAAGCTACACTATCTAGTTCAGCTGTAACTAACTTACAGCTACCGCGTCACAAAAATCAGCTCACTTACCTGCAGAGGTACCTAAAGGTTAATTACCCGGTCTCTATGGCGATACAGCGTCCTCATTTTCATTTCTAGGGTTAGGGTTAAGTTTGTACCCAAAAAAAAAAAACTTAAAGAACTAAATTCAAGTCAGACCCGACATGGATTCTTTCTGCATGTGATTTGTGCAATCAGCCAAGATCGACGCCTGTTTTGCGATATCCCCCAACTTCCAGATGACTTCTTTGTTGCCGTCCACAAAGCCATAGATACAGTATTCCACGCCGATATCGTCGCAGAGATCAATGACGTGCTTCTGCGCAGCTCGGAAGTTATGTCTGGGCATGCGCGGGAATAAGTGGTGGACAGCCTGAAACTGCAAGCCGCCGTGGAGAAAGTCGAGCCAAGCAGGGCAGTCGACGTCCATGGTCGTGCGCAACATCTTTTGCGCGAATGACTCGGATGCGCCCAGGTCGGCGGTTGACATGGCAAAGTGTGACAGCGTGACTTGAACGTGTAATGGCATTGTGGCGATATGACTTACCAGAACGTAGCCGATGCGCGCGCTGATCGTGGGCAGCTGCAGGTATACCAACCTGTAGCCGTACCAGTACCAAAACACAATAATGCCTACAATCTCGTAGTACCGAAACCAAGCTGCTTTCCCGTGACGTGGGCCTTTGCCTATTAACAGGTGTTCCCATGAGAGCCTGTGCAGATTGAATCGGCCAAAGCAGAGAATGGGATAGTAAGTCCAGTTCTGAATCTGGACCATGACTTGCGCGACGGCGTCGAGCTCGATCAAGCGATCGTAGTATGTAGAGAGAATATTGCCAAAGGACTTGGTGGACACAGCAAAAAAGGGTAGCTGCTGGATGTCTGGATCATGAATGGGATCATTCGTTACAAAGTGGTGGACGTTGTGACTTGACTTCCACCAACCAATGCTGAGCCCGCTGATGTAGTTGGCGATAAGACCTGCAATGATGTTGTCCCAGAAAAAGGAGTGCGTTATGGCGCGGTGTCCGGCATCATGAGCCGTGAACATAAGCTGGTGCCAGAACAGGCCGAGACAGGTGGCCGACAGGAGATACCACTTAATTTGAAGGAAATAATAGGAGAGTGCGGCGAGGGTGAGGTATCGCACACATTCCCGGCCATATCCCCAGTACGTGCACTTGAAATAGCCTTCCCGTTGCAGCATGCTTTCCAGCTCTCTGAATTTATTTCTTATCGACGTCTGCGTTTCGTAATCGAGAGACGGGTACTTCTTCAAATCTTGTTCAACAAGTTTGCGATCGTATTCGGCCATCAGTTCCGCGCTGGCAGGGGGATGACGCATTGGAGGCGAGACGACTACGACCTTCTTTGTCTCCTCCAAGTCTGACGTCGAGTCGAATGAAACTTGTCGTTTTCGGGAAATGATATTGTTGATGGTGGTGACATCTTCGTCGGAGGAGCCGCTGGAAATGGAGGACGAGCGGGAAGACGAGTCGTCGCTCAAAGCCACGGCCTGGTCGATGATCTCTTTGGTCCTGAAGAGCCCGCCCTGGATCGGTGGAACGAAATTCTTCCAAACGCCCTCGATTCGGCCAATCTGGAACTTGCGCGAGAACGCCTTTGCCTCGTCGGAGTGGTATCTATAATTGTTAGCACCTGAATGGAAACAAGGAATAGTAGTGCAACTCACGCGTTGAATTCATCGGTTGCATCGCGACCGACCATATGAAAGACGACCTTATCGCCTCCTGGGTGTTTCCGAAGCCAGGAGTCGACATGAAGGACACGGTTCTCGTATATGACGATTATTTTGCCGTCTGCGATCATGGCCTCGACCGCCTCCCTGGATAAAAGTTGACTGCGACCCATTGCGTGTGAGGTATAGATGTGCGACACGTATATGTGGGGCAGGGAGAGGGCAACGGCGAGCAGGCAGTCGTATATAACCTGGAGACGCGCAAGACAGGCCACTCCAGAACAGCCGGCTGAAACGAGGCGGAAAGTATGTTGCGGAGCAGGAATCGCGGGCCTTGGCCGCGAGTGCGTCCCCTACGCATCTGCGCAAACCCAAGGGTAGGTACGCGAGAAAGGTGGCGCTAAGGAGACAAAGAAAGATAACGGAGCGAAATGAAATTGACATGCGACGAGGGTTCGGAGCTCGCATTTGTAGGATCTCGTGCCGCGGACGTGTCCTGGCCAGGGATCTTCATTGTTCGTGGCGCAAGGCGACCTGGACAAATATCCGGTTCAGAAGAAATGGTTCATAACCCCACAACAACGAAGTATTGCATTGCATTGCGAGTGCGAGTGCAAGAGCGAGTAAGAGTAGTTCAAGATGGACGGAATTGCCTCTGTGCGGTGGGCAGGGTTTCGGCGGGAGAGGTGCCTCGAGAGACCCCGACGCCGCCGAGGAACAAAAAGCACATGGTCAGGCCGCGCAGACAATGGGGCTGTGTGTAAGATCATTCTCAGGGTCCTCTCGGCGCGCATTGTGCACTAACCACATAGGGGTTAGCGTTCTCGCACTAACCGGAGTTGACCGCCACCGGGACCCACCTCCCTGACCCTGAGCGCTTTGCTCGCCATCGTATCTGAATCCCTGCGCTTGTGCTAGCAAAACAAACGCGAGCTACTCGGAATTATGGTCATTTTGGTTTGTCCCAAAGAGGCTAGCGGGTTGCTAGCGGGCTGGTCTGGTGCAGCATCTACACGCTCCGTGCTCGTATCGCAATCCTCGCAAACTCACCCACATGGCCCACCAGTTCAGATGCTACGCCAACTTTGACTTTTTACGTTCAAAGACCAATTTGCAGAAAGAACAGCAACACCGTGACCATATGCCATTTCCACTGCTGCTAATGGCAGTGGGGGGGCATGCCGGCCACCCGCATGTTCGCGCAAAACCCGGGTAGGAACAGCTGCATGCCGATCCGGCTTCTGATTGCAGAGGCGGGTCTAAACTGATCGGCACGAGTCTGGCTATCTTTCGAGTAGAGTGAAGCGCTGTTTTGAACTGCGGGATTGGTGTCTGGGGAAGAGCCTTGGAACTATGAACCGCGTATTATGCGAGGGGACCGAGTTTATTATTTGTCTTAGCGTCGAGCAGTCTCGGGATTGCCGCTAATGCGTTCGGGGCTGGGGGAACGTGTGGGGAGTAGTAGTTCGGATTAGAGTGCCCAGCCCACCGCCTGTACTCCACTCCACCTCACCCTCACCCGGCCAGGTTAGTTAGGCGGACTCCGGACTGACCAATCGTCTCTGTAATTTTAATCTCTGGTTGACCACGCTTTACTATACAACATATTAAAACGAAAATGAAAGTTTGAAATGCTAGAGGGTATGTACAAATATGAACAATAGAATTTTAAGCGTAGATTCTATGACCATAGAATTCTGAATAACTCGAATATTGAATGATTGTCATCTGAGGTCCGGAGCTTGCCTTTAAAGTTTCTAAGGAGCGGTCCGACATAAACGAGATACTTGGACAAGTACGGGCTGATACGACCCTGAGACTGCCACCTCCAGGTAACTGACACATTGGTCTGATAGGCCGCCCGTCTAACTGGAATTAATTGCGCGTTGCCGCATGTCACATTGGAATTGAGATCCAGTTTTTTCGTGTGGTGTTTAGAGTCAAGTAACAGGTTGTGACTCTAAAGGTGTGATTGACGTGCTAAAAATTTAATTACTAGTGCCACAAAAATGAAAAAATTCTACTCAACAATTGAAAATATACAAAATTAGCAAACTTCTATTTCAGGACTCAGCTTCCTCAGGATAATGTATCGAATGAACCAGATATATCATTACAATTGCATGCTTCAAAACTCGTTGCAAGTCTTTTGAGTGGCGAGTTCAAGTGTCTTGTGATATTTTACACTTCCAAAGAAACTATGATCAGCAAATACTTTGAAATGTGCATCCTAATTCCGATCCAGGGTTAGTAACCCTACTCAACAGAGCTTATTCTGAGCAGGCAAGCATATTTATTTCCAAATTCGATGTCACCCTAATTAATGCTGATGATGGAGCTACACTGACCTATGGTGTAGGGTCCAACCCCGGAGCCGCACCGTGCCGCACGCACTACCCCGCCTGGAGAGGATCATTATTGGTCATGAGCTCCCACATATGCCTCACCTCCAATGCCTAGGGGATACCATCCGGAGTGTCTCTTTAGCCCCGCTGACGGTCAGGCCATGGGGGTCCCAGAGAGTGGGATCTCAGAGAGTGGCGGGAGCGGGAAGACGAAGTGGGGGGGCAGCCTGGGGCGCATTGGGGGACCACGACTGGGGAAAAGTGGGAGTGAAGAGTGGGGCAAATGGGCTAAATGGGCTAAATGTGGTAGATATAGGTTGTGGAGAAAACTCGGCGTTACATCGTAATGTAGCATGGGAGTCTCAAGAGTTGTTATATCCCGGGCATAAACTGGAGACCTAGCCCCTTTACTAGGAATCGGGTCTTTGATTTCAGCAATAGCTTGCTCTTAATCCTTCGCATTTAGTATTGTTGTCACTGAGAGTTAGCTAAGTTGTATTATCCGTGAGATCCCTTGAAGGATAATAAAAGGTCCCATTTCGTGGATCATTGGGTTAAGGTAGAGAAACCTTCGATCCACTCGATATTATCAAGTCGCGATGGCTTTGTGCTGATGATTCAACAGACCACTCATAGTCCAAAACTCGTCGCCAACTTTAACTATGAAACAACCAGGCTTGCCCCCATTGGAAGGCAAACCCTATGCAATCTTTTGGTGTCCAAAGCAGGGTAACGTTTGCCGCAGCCGTGGGCAACGATTAGTGGTCTAGATCTACTGATTTCGTTGTCATATTCAATCTGAGACACCTGCATGCCAATTGTTGCCATATGTTGGCGCTGGCAACTCTTCAGACTCTCGTAGTCTACCTAGAACTAGGCAACTAGAAACGTGTGGTCAGGGTGTATTTGTAGTGGAACGAGGAGTTACTTGCAGAACATAGGACATATTAAATCGTCGACGCGCCTCTAGTGTCGATCTTCATTTCAGAAGTGAACTCCCAAGTTATCAACGATTCCAGGCAAAAGCCCTTAATTTAGACGCTGAAAACGATTTTGCATCGTCTCTGAGGGTTTAGTGTCAGTCCTATCCAAGGGGAACCATAGTATCGAGACAATTCCGCTAGCCCTTGTCATGCTTCATAAAAGTTGGTTTGTACAAGCTCGGGCGGGTACTGTTAAGAGCGCATAAAGCGCCAAGTCCATATAGAAAACTAAATACACAGTTTTGGCTTCCAGCAAGCTGTAATGTATTGTACAAACCTCGAGCCTCACAGCAATAATATCAAAATTCCCTTGGTTAGGTAAAAGCCCAGGGAAACATGACTTTTGCACTTCAAAGATCGAAAGATGACTCAAATAAACCCAGATAGTCCAATCCCAGGGGGTTTTCGCTCACTCGTAGTCCTTCTTGCCATGGCCGACCCTAACAAGAAAATGATGGAGAGCGCAGGTGGATACTTCGGTCACGTGCCGAGATTGTCGCTTATGTCGTCAAATGGCGAGGGTTCTGTGGCGTATTGACGATTACGCGCCAAAGGCGGTGCTGTCGGCCTGAGGTTTTCAGATCATAAACTGCAATTAGTCAGTTTGATCTGATCGGTACCGTCGCTACGGCTGTACAGCAAAGAAGGAAGAAAACACATCAGTAGTGTATGGCAGGCAGAAGAGCAATCGGTAGAGATGTCCATTTCTACAACTTTGCAGAGCCTGATAAGGCGCTCGGTGGACTGCTATTGAATCCTTCTGTAACCGAGAAAAACTTTCTCTCTATGCTAGGCATTCTCATCGTTGCACCTGGTCCGTATCGCGTAACGTTGCGAAGCACTGGACATGACCTAACGCCAACTGATGAGGCTCTCCAGCCAGGCCACTATGATATAAGGCCTTATTCTCCCAAAGGTACTGTTGGTTCAAAGGAAGTCTTTGTTTCTAGCGGCTGCTGAATTTGACTCAGATACAATATCTATCACGGATGAGCCATGCATAATACGAATAATTTCACAATCATCCACCGGCAGAGATTATACATTCCGAACTCAGGTCCGTGAGAGAGATGGGAAGTGCGTGATCACTGGCAGGGTCAACAGACAGGATGATCCTGATAATTGGAGTGGTTTCCAGGCCGCACACATATTCCCATTGTCTAGTGAAGATTATTTCGTGAAGAGTGGATTTTCTAGGTGGATCACGAACAGAATAGGAGAGCATGACACGGGGATTAACTCATGCCAGAATGGTCTGCTTATGCAGTCCACTATACATGAGATATTTGATGGATTTTATTTCTCCATCAACCCAGACGATGGTTATAAGATAATCTGTTTCGATAGAGATAATTTCTGGATAGACGGGAGAATACTTGACCCTGTTTGTCGAGACCCAAGTAACGATCGGAATGCAAGAGATGAACTTCTAAGATGTCACTTTCGTCAAGCAGTGTTGGCCAATATGAGAGGGGCTGGAGAACCAAGTTTTGAGACTGACTTCCCACCTGGAAGTGATATGATGGGGGAGATCCTCAGCGGGCCGGCAGCAGACAAGCGGATGGAGGCAGAGCTTTTTTCCCGATTGGGTGGGTACTCCTCGCCTGGGACTAGTCTCAAAAGCCTATATGACAATCTTGATTCAGCTTGAAAGCGTCCCGCTGGAAATAAGTACATGTGAAATCAGTCTCATATTGGAATATTGTAAAGAATTGGCATGGTCTAATTTGTTAGAGAGTTTATATGGGATGGACGAGTACCGGGTAGTAAATTATCAATGACTGATTGCCGAGGCGCACCAAACATTTTTACCGCCGCTGGCTTTGTGTCCCGGTAGTCCTGGGGCACAGCATTGGTTATATGTTTGTCATTGTCAGACATACTCGACACGACGGGAGTTCGGTTAACTGATTTAGTTACGGTTGCGTAGCAATATGTCACTAAATTAAGTACCTGTTCTCTTTCAACTAATGTAGTTACGTCTAGTTCGGACTTTTAGCTCAGTCTCAACCGTGGCCTCAAGTTAATCCTCACGTAAATCGCTAGCGTTGAACTTAGGAATGATAAAGAGGAGGCTGTCTGGTCTTAGAGACAAAGTAATTAAACTTTAGGTACTGCGTGAAGGTATGTGAGCTAGCTTTGACGTGGTCGAATTATTGGTCAACAGCACATGGAATGACTTCAGGGTACATTTCGACTAGACGCTCCCACCGGGACTGTTACTGTTGCGCATTGAGTCGACCACAGTCAAATTTCGAACCAGTATTTGGCAAGAGATGCGGGGACTAAAGACAGAGCCTGTGCTGAGGGCCAGATAACATTGGTGATAGCATCATAAGAATATACGAGTCCTGGAATTTGTCGTTAACATTTTATGCTACATTTGACATCCTCTATTTACTAATACTCCGTCTAAGGCACCTTAAAACACCACATCCGAAGTAAGTATAAACCAAAAACTGCTCCGCTTTTACCCATCTTAACTGTATCATTTGTGTCAAAAACCTAGTTAGACAGACTTCTCCAAAGCCTGCAGCCGAACTAAATCAGTATACTTCCCCCCAATAGCCAACAACTGTTGATGCGTCCCACTCTCCAGCACTTTCCCGTTCTCAAACACATATATCACATCCGCCCCCTGTATGGAACTAAGCCGATGCGCAACGGCAATCGTCGTCCGGCCCTTTGATGCCTCATCCAGTGCCGCTTGAACAACCTTCTCGGACTCGGAATCCAACGCGGAAGTCGCCTCGTCAAGGAGAAGCACCTTCGGTTTGCGAACAAGTGCTCTTGCAATTGCGATGCGCTGCTTCTGTCCACCGGAGAGGAGCGTGCCCTTTGTGCCGCAGAGAGTGTCGTATCCGTCTGGTAGCGATGTGATGAAGTCGTGGATATTCGCCTGCTTGCAGGCCATAAAGATTTCCTCGTCGGTGACTGCGTTGAGCGAGCCGAGTGAGACATTGTATCTGATTGTACCGGCGTATAGGACTGGTTCCTGCTGGACGAGGGCAATGTTGCCTCGGTAGGCCGACACGTTTAACTTGGAGATGTCGCGGCCATCCATGAAAACTGTGCCGCGCTGGGGACGGTAGAAGGCCTCAACCAGACCGATGGTGGTGCTCTTCCCGCAGCCTGATGCGCCGACTAGAGCGACGAACTGACCTTTCTTGACTGATAGGTTGAGACCATTGAGAACAGGCACGTCAGGGCGGGTGGGATACCGGAAATGTACGTCCCGGAACTCGATATCGCCGTTGACTTCATCCTTAGGAATCACATCACCCTCGGCACTCCACGCATCAATCATCGGCTGCGACTCAATCAATTTCTTGATGCTCCGGCCTGATTGGAGCGCTTTCCCCATTTCCGGCGCGAACGAGAAGATCGTCGTAGAAGATTCGGATCCAAACACGACCAGTATAAAGATCACAAAGAACTGATACAGTGAGTACTCCCCGCTCGCGATGAGGATACTTCCATACCAGAACCCGAGCGCCATGATGAAATACTGCATTCCCCTGGACAAACCGTCCAGCGCCGCGGATTTTCTGCTTACGACTCTGTTCCCCTCCACGATCTTCTCGAGATTCTCGCGGTAGCGCTCCATGATTTCTTCTTCGCGGGTGAGGCAGAGCACGGTGCGGATGGCGGAGGTAGCTTCAGATGCGTAGTTTGATGATGACGTGTTCTCCTTCTTCGTATGCTCGATGAAACGGGAAAGGAACTTGAAGCGGAAGTATCCAACTATCATGACGCACGGTACTGACGCGAACATTACCAGTCCAAGTTTCCAACCGACGCCGACGCTCACAAGTAGACCGATGAACACGGTGACGAACGATTCGACGAGCTTGCTGAGCGTCGCGCCGCCGAGTGCCTGGATGCTTTGGGCCTCATGCGCAAGAGCAGACGTAATGGAGCCGACCGTATGATCGTCTGCGTCATAGTATGCGACATCTTGGCGGAGAAAGTTGCGGAATGAGATGGCGCGGATGCGGCGAATGAGCTTGCTGGAGGAGTAGCCGAAGACACTGCCTGCCACACTCGTGGCGATGAGGAGGATACCGCCAATCATGAATATGAGGCCTGAGATGGGGTAAACCGCGCGTTTCAATTCCTCATATTGGTATGGCTCGGAGTAGAAGCGGAAGGCGTCCATAGCTCGACCATAGAGAGTCGAGATGTAGATAAATCCCGCACCGGTCAGAGCACCTGTGAGGACACCAAGAGTCGAGTAAGGTAATTCAGGGCGTGAAAGCTTAGCAAACAGCGTGAGTACCTCAAACACGGTCGCGGGCGGTTGCTCCTCGGCGGCCCGGTACATAGCACTAGAGAATGACGCGCTCGTGTGAGTCTTGGTGAGCGTCGCGTCGTAAGTTGACATTTCAATATTAGACTTGTCGTCAAAGATCTCCTCGCTATCGTCGTGGTGCTCGTTGCCATCGGTAATGGCTTCGTCCAGAGTCTCGATGGTCTGCGCCTGAACGAGGGAGTAGTATTCGGCCTTCTTCGCCAGGAGTTCCGAGTGCGTTCCCTGTTCCAGGATCTCACCCCTCTGCATAACAATGATCATATCAGCGTCCTTGATGGTCGACAGTCTATGCGCTATGACCTGCTTTTGTTAGTCAAGCGAACCTCCACGAGCCGCAAACGCACTCACGATAGTAGTTCTGCCCCGCGACGCCCTGTCCAACGCCTCTTGGACCACCTCCTCACTCTTGGTATCCAACGCCGAAGTTGCCTCATCTAGTAACAAAATCTTCGGATTCGAAACAATGGCCCGCGCAATCGCAATCCTCTGCTTTTGCCCGCCAGACATCAGAAACCCTCGTTCTCCGACATTTGTGCTCAAACCCTCTGGTAAATCCTGGATGAAATCCCATGCATTGGCCTGCTTACACGCCTCGACGATGAGTTCCTGCTTCTCAATGTAGGGTGCATTCTCGTGAGGCGTGCCGATGAGGCCGTAGGCAATGTTGTCGAAGATGGAGCATGCGAACAACGTCGGCTCCTGCGACACCAGAGCGATGCTCTGGCGGAGCCAGGAGGTGTTAAGCGAGAGGATGTTGTGCCCATCGAGAAGGATTTCGCCGGAAAGGGGATTGTAAAACCTCTCGATCAGACCAACGATGGTACTCTTGCCCGAGCCGGACGCACCGACGAGAGCTACGGTCTTGCCGGCAGGGATCTTGAGACTGAAGTCTCCAAAGACGGTGACGTTGGGGCGCGAGGGGTAGATGAAACGGACGTGCTTGAGTTCGATGTCGCCTTTAATATCATCCAGACGGATACCCTGATTGGACGACGGGTCAATTGCGGACTTGCGGTCGATAGTGGAGAAGATTTTGGTGGAGGCGGCGACGCCGGCGGAGATATTGGCAAGGTACGGTGATATGATGGTGAATGCAAAGGCGCCGCTGTAGAGCGTAAAGATGACCTATTATTTGTAATAGAAGTACGTCAGTATAGATAGCTCCAACATGCCAGTCAGCGTAGGAAGTGTACTAACCGTTATAAGCTCCCCGACCTGGATATTTCCCTCCATATACAACTTTGTCCCCTGCCAGAATGACAGCGCATCGATTGAAAACGAGAAAAAAAACATCAGCCCACTTTCCAGTCCACTTGCGTACCCAGTTCTGATACCCCACTTCTCTGAGATCTCCAGAAACTTGTCATATGCCTCTGCCATGCGTTCCTGCACGCCAAATGCCTGTACATTACGCACACTCGAGATGGTCTCCTCCGCGAGACTGCCGCCGACGGCGTACCCTTCTTGCGCGCGTTCAGAGTATTTCGTGATTAACTTTGACCCGACATATGACGAGACAATAATGCCGACGACGTTACCGGTGACAATGGCGGCAAGAGTATAGGACCGCCAGTACGCGACGGCGATAGAGGCGACGAACGTGGTCGAGTGCGAAATGACGTAACCGACTTTCTCGGACATGGCGTCTTGGACAAGGACAGTGTCGGACGCGATGCGGCTGGTGATTTCACCGGAGCCGAGTTTGTCGAAGTAGGCGATATTCTGGCGGAGCGTCGCGGCAAGGTAGTGCTCTCGAATGCGGGCCGCGAGCACCTCCGCGCGATCGATGAAGACGAAAGACTTTATATACGTGAGGGCGGTCGTACCGACGCCAATCAACAGTAGGTAGAGCGACAATCTGCTGACCTGAGCAAGGAAATCATTTTGCTGCATGGCGTAGTATTGGTCCATGGATGTGCTGTTTGTGTACCACGTATCCGATGTCTCATTGCGAAGCATATGAGATGTATCGTTGTACTGATAGTCGGTCTCCATATAGTAACCGTAGCCAGACCCATTATAAAACCCACGTCCAAACACGCCCGCGGGACCCAAATCTGTAAACTCCTGTGTTGCACTACCAAAGACGACAGACATGAGCGGTCGCATCAGTCCCTCGATGACCGCAGCGACAATACCAACCGCAAGCAGCATCTTATCCTTCCTATCCGCATATCTGAACAGTCTGAAAAAGGAGGCAGGCACGTGATGCACGTGGACCTGCCGCCGGAGGATATCGGCATCATTGTCAGACAGACCCGCAAATTCATCAGCCAAACCGGAGACGGTTGAGTATCCCTTCTTTGATTCAAAGGATAAGCACTCAGCGTCGGATCCGACAGAGTCAACGGTGACTGTCAGCGGAGTTTTCTCGTCCTCGTCGGACACGGAGAGAATTGAACTCTTCTCCGCCATTGCGGTGGATGTAGAAAACGAACGAACTACAAGTTGGAAGTAGCAAGATGAAAGCTGAGAGTGAAGCAGAGAGAGTAGAGAGGGATGGGTCGTTGAATGATTTTGTGCCAGGCTCGGGCCAGCCTAATGCGCAGCGCTAACGGCTTTTGTTTAGCACGATGGATTGGTGATCGCGTAAGACAAGCTGGGTCCTTATCGCTGTCATCGAAAGTGTAATCAAAGCCCGGCCGAACGCACGGTCCAGCTCCTTCGCCTAATACGGTTTTTAGAGGAAGATTTGTTGCGACTCATTTACTGGTGGCCGTAAGTGATTGTAAGATCCTTATCAGCCAGCAGACTCCAAACTAATCTCGAAAATGACTTCGCTATTTGGGGTCTTAACGATCAAACTGTCAGTAGCTCCTTGGAGGCAGTCATTCGCAATGGCTGTTGGATCTCAAAAATATTTGCAGACTAGGCGTTGGATCGACGTGGAGAGTGGGGCGGTTGGCATGCACGTGCCCCTTCGCTCCAATGAGCAAGTGCAATCTCTCGTATCCGTGTGTCAGAAGCGGTTGAAACTGCCCCATGCGATTCTTGGGTTGAAATGTGAACTTCCACGACGCACCTCTCCCTCAGAGTCTGCATAGAATTATTTAACGCTAACTTTTCCAAATGACTCATTCTTCCTGGCCGGACCTAACTGGGGAATCCGGGATTTTCTTTCTACGTTGGGCAATATGCCAATAAAAATGTGCCTCACACGATAGGGACCCGTGTGCCCCGGGCCCCCGGCTTGCTCTGCCGTTCGCTCTCTCGACTCGACCCCTCCCAGTCTACTCCGACGCCACCACCGCCCGGATGGATTGTTATCGGCGAAGCACGCTGCCTCATCCTTTCTTCAATTATCCAATTTAAATATCAAAAGGAGTGTTAATAGATAAAGTTCACCTATTGTTTGTACCAGGCCGCGTAAATTTGCGACGTCTTTCTGTTGGGAAATTGGCCACTTCAGCTGGTTTCGAAGTTCCAAAATATCGTGATCTCGTAAGGAATTCGGCGTTGTAGAAGCCCCGCGTATCAATGTCTGACAAGCACTAGCTAGGAAGGGATATTTCGGGGAAGTGACTCATATATGGAGACTGGGTAGAGGATGTATATTTGTTTTTCTAATTAGTTTGGATCGTTAATTGTCAGAAAACCCTTGGCCACGTATTCAGTAGTGTGCGCCAGATCAAGAACTCCTCATCATGTTCCCGTTCGGTGCTACTCACCAAGCGCTTTTTGGAGGAAATCTAGCACAGCATTCCCTGCGTATGCAAAGATAACTTAGAAATTTTTTTAAAATTAAATCAAACAGTAATAATTGTATACATTATTTATGTCCATCGATCCTATTAAAAAGTATAAATATTTGTAAAAACATGACGCAGCTTCAAAAGCAGATTCATGTTGGCTCCGCGTCAGTTCCGTGTATGCGTACTAGTCATGGACACGTGTGGATCTTAGTTTGGCCTAAACTTTCCGTTGGCTGCTTTTAAGCTCCGGAATGCTTCAACGAAATCTTTCAACAGTGCATCAACACCAACAGCATCAGGATCCGGGAGCCCGCCTTCAGCGTCAAACTGCGCGGGCCTCTCTATTCTAACGTAAACACGCTCTTCCTGTCTCGCGTCCAACCATTTCTTCTCAACACCCTTTGCCGTGCCGTGACTTTTATTCGTTGCGAATAATAGTTTATTCTACGAATTGCGAATACGAATGCGAATAGAGAAAATTGTATTCGTGTGCACCCCTACGCAACCGTAGATGGGTCGGGTGGCTGCGCAGGGGCTGTCGTTTCTGCATCCAAAAGATCGAGAGTAACATTAAGCGTGACGCTGGAAAACCCTAAACCCTAATGCGATTAGAACGTCTGTGAATGTGCGCCCCGGAGCATGGAGCGCTCGGAGTCGGTAGAGGAGAGGAGACAGTCGAGTAGGGTGGAGACGAGAGTTGCGGCGCTTGGAACAGGAGTGATTGATCCCTGGTCGGTGTGAAAACTTTTCTGTTAGCAAAGTGGACGTCTAAATAAATCCACAGAGGGCTCGGGTACGTATTCCATACCAATCTCAATCTCGTCTGGCAATAGGAATTATTCCCCTCAGGACCCGGGACAGAGAAGTGATCTAAACTGGCACCAATGGTAACGAGCTTGTCGGAAACTGACTTAGCAATCGCGGCAAATTCCTTTCAGATCCGATCCCAGCACAGCGGTCCCACCACAGTTCCGGCTAAGGCACTTCCCACTAGTGTTCCCTTCGGCTTCCGACTGCGACATCGTCTCTAGCAATAACGACTTCGATGTTCAATACCGCTTGCCTTCGCTCTCTCAGCGGCTAGTCCAAAATGCCGGACATCTCCTGTTAGTTCTTGGCAAGACGAGAATTGCACTTCTGAAAGGTTTTGATTTAAACGCAAATATCGAGCGAGCGAGCGACGGCGACGTCGAGCATTCCATCGCCGACTTTAGCTTGCGTGTTGGATGACCGGATCCACCTAAATAATATTATAAACGCAAAATATATGCATAACTGATATCACTAACATCCCGATAGAAGCAAAACCTTTCTGTCGTGTTCTATCGCTGGTAGAATGTTCTAATTGGTAAATTCCTCTATTTATACTCTTATCTTTTATTTTATTTCGATATATTTAACTTTTACTTTCTTTGATCCTGGGATTCAGAAGTAACTACATCATGCTCCTTCTCGAGCAGCTTCAATGATGGGTTTGAGTTGATGAGACGCGCAAGAAAGTGAAGGATCTCATCAGAATATCCTAAAAGCTTCGACAATGGCATGGCTATGTAACTGATAACGAAGCAAGCTGAATAGACAGGGATGGAGCGGTGGTGATGATATCGCAGTAATTGCGGTGAGCCCAACAAAATCTAGAGCAGCACTGACCCACTCACTACTTGCCAAGCTGCTTGAACCGTTAACCTCATCCTGAAGTAGCTAGAATGAACGGCTGCAAGTGGGATGGTGCAACCCGAACCCTTGAGTGCAACATAGTGTGGCTCTAATGCAACTTAGTCATATGATTGACTTCGACCATGGACCCTTAAAACACTGCCACCATTCTCACGTCTAACGATAGCTGCAGGCAATGGATACACCTACAAAGCGTATTTGCTCCATTGTGAGACCGCGGTATGAAGCGTGCCCATCACGAGATGATTGGTCACCATGCGCCTCCGCACAACAGTTCCTTCCAGTGAGACAGAGTCCTTGATGTCGCCACGTCACCAATGCCCGGACGATGGCAATTGAAATTGCCGCATTGGAAGGCGGAGTTTTCAGGAATGGGTACTCTCGATTCGTACAATATTTTGCTCAAGAGCACCTGGTGTATGAAGTTTGGAAGCGAATTTCGTGGCGTAGTTGGAGGTTTTACAAGTGGGCGGGATGTCGTCCATCTCCGAGTGTAGTCCAAGAGCTCATCATTAAATTTTGAGCAGACCATCGTGATAATGAATTAAAATTGTATTCCAAAAAGTTTTCTGGGAGATCAGCTCCATCTTGCTCTGCTCTACTCTTGGCCGGTTAGTTTACCCCGCACGAACCAGCCCCAGTCCCCCATGCCCCAGTCCCCCATGTCCGGTCCCCCATGTCCGGTCCCCCATGTCTGGTCCCCATGGCATATCCCACCAACTACACCTCGAGGGCTGGTCTTGGCGACCACTTGGCGGCGCGGGGTAGCTGATCTGCATTGAAGTTTGTGGGGTAGCTGGCGGCATCCGAAGTGCGCGTCCGGAAACCTTGAGGTCATAACGTGACAGGAAGTGTCTACGTGCCCATCCCGGCCAGTTCTTGTCCGTACGTATTCCAATTGTCTTCACGCACATCTCTCCGCGCCGCTCTGCGTTCATCCCGCGGATACACCCACTACCTTGGAGTAGTACCTACATGGACTGTGGCTCGACACCTACCCCTGTTTGGGGGGAAAAGTGGGGCGCTGCCTCGGCCTCCCTCGAGTCTGTCTATAAGACAGTGAGTGTGGGACGTATTGAACAGGAAAAAATTGCAATTGATCCGGTCTCTATACGAGGAACTTTAGGACACTCAACGCAGCGACAGCCATGGACGACATCAAGAATCAGATTGGGCATGTGGAATCGAGCGAGGAACAGCGTGAGCTTGCCCTCGCGTTGGCAAACTACCTACCCGACTCGGCAGACGAAAAGAAACTGTTGCGTAAAATCGATTTGTCGCTGATTCCATGCTTGTGGATTATGTATGTGCTCAATTATGTGGATCGTACAAACATTGTAAGTGTCTGCCTTCTATCGCCGACTTACTAATTGTCAAGACTAATAAACATTCTTTTATAGGGAAATGCTAAAATAGCTGGCATGGATAAAGACCTCAATCTGGACAATACTCGTATGCACTACGTTCCTCTACCCACACCTGAATACTTATCTCTAATTCCGCCTTAGGCTATGCTTGGGTCCTCTCCGTCTTCTTCTTCGGATACTTGCTATGTGAAGTTCCATCCAACATGATCCTTAGTCGCTCACGTCCTTCGCTGTTTCTTCCCGGAATCATGATCGTCTGGGGAATTCTGAGTACCTTGATGTCGCTCTCCAAGTCCTACGGAGCTCTCCTTGCATTTAGATTTATCCTAGGTTGCATTGAATCCGGATTCTTCCCTGGTGTCCTCTTTCTGATGAGTTGCTGGTACAAGAGTACCGAGATTGGTAAGATAATCAGAATCTCTAGCATTTTTGCGGTCTCAAATAATATTACTCGGTGTCTGTGACGGTGCACAATTGCTAAACAAATCGCAGGTAAACGTTTCGCCATCTTCTACACCGCAGCTGTCCTTTCCGGAGCTCTTGGGGGGGTAATAGCCGGTGCAATTACTGGACATCTACACAATGCGAGGGGGATTACTGGCTGGCGCTGGTTGTTCATCATTGAAGGAGTTGCAACTATTGGGGTAGCAATTGCTGCGAAATTCATCCTGCTCGACTTCCCCGCGACGTCATCTCGCTTGTCCCTTGAAGAACGTCAGCTCGCGGTCGTCCGCATTTTGCACGATGCCGCAGTCACCGGTTCATCGGACCGCGAACATCGCCTGACTCATTGGCAAGCTTTCAAGGCTGCCGTCTCGGATCCACGCACCTACGCCTTCATGCTGCTGTTCGTTCTAGACGTTGGTGCAGGAACAATATCGTATTTCATCCCGACCATCACACAAACTCTGGGCTACACCTCCGTAAACGCACAGTATATGACGATCCCGATCTACGTCGTGGCAGCCGTGTGTTTGAATATAGTTGCCTACTCCGCTGATCGCCTAAATGAACGCAGATGGCACATCGCGGGCGCTCTTGCCGTTGGATTCATATGCAGTGTCGTCTGTACCGCCGTGGTCCACCCTGTCGTGCGTTACGTCATGATTTGTTTTGTCGCTGCGGGCATCTGGACTGCAGTGCCACTCATTCTCGCCTGGACTTCAGGAACGATCTCGCTGCCCGCAGAGAAGCGCGCCATTGTCCTGGCGTTGGTGAATGCGTTTGGTAATCTTTCCTCCGTGTATGGTAGTCGAATATGGCCGTCTTGGAATTCACCGAAGTACACTATTGGCTTTGCGGTCACAGCTGGATTCTTGGGCTCGGCTGCTGTGGTTGCCGTCCTTATCCCAGTGTTTTTAAGATATTGCCCTGTGAAGCTTACGAAAGCCGAAATAGAGTTGGAGGAAAGCAAGCGAATGCAAGCGCCCAGCCTGGTCACGGTGGTGCCTCGTCACAGTGAAGCGGGAGATGTATAGCGTTTTGACTTTGAGTTTTCAACACCTGTTTGTTCATGTCGTGTATGTACTGTACTTGCTGCCCTTCGGTAGCCTTGTTTTGACATTAATTTCGCGTTTTAAGTTTATTGCTCTGTACGTCATATTGACGCACGAGGCTCGTTTATTGTTTCATTGGTTTATAAGTAGTTCGCCTTTGCGATCTCTCGCTAAGCGAGATATTTTGATTAATAGATATAGTAACAAGCAGTCCTGAACATAAAATATTGCTTACGGTTAGGACGCCCATGACAGAAAACGAGATGTAATCGCCCCCAAACTTATCTCATATATGCTAAAGCTTAAACTTTCTAGGCAACTCACAACAATACCTCGAGTTAAGTTAAGTCGACTTAGTGCAAGGTCTAAATTGAGTTGGCAGCCGGGTCCAAGGTGAAGTTTAGATTAGTGCAAGTTAAGTCAACTTAACTGACTTCAACGTAAGTTTGTCATCTCTACTTTATACGACCCCAAAATCGTTTCTACAACCACAACTCCGGGAAAGGATTAGGTTTACCTCGAATGTAAGTGACTCCCACAACTTCCGACTACAAAAAGTTTTCTTGCTAAACGGCACAACTATACGCAAATTCGTGCACTTTGCCATCGTCGACGATTTCCGAGGATAGGGTCCGCACCACGCGAATTCTCATCGATACCTGGTCTACGAGGGTTCTCTGAATACCTATGAGACACATTCAGTTCGCTATACTGCAGAAGAATAGTGGCTGACATGATGAGTTGAATTCCTGTCGTATAATGCCGGACTTAACGATTGTTCGGAGCAAGCGCGGATACGAAAATTGAAACTCCCAACACGATAAATACGGAGTGTAAGCAGAGCCTCTATCGTACCTCGGAATATTGTAGCATGGAGGTACTCGCTGTCCACGTTCGCCCTCCACCATTACTAACTGCGAAATCGTGGCAGTTCACATGTTCCAAACACTGTCGTAGAACTCAATGTCTAGTTTTATTCCGTCGTCGACCACTAACCCTTACCCTGTCAGGGCTAGTTCCTGACACGTTTGAAGCTTGACGATACGATATCGTCAATCGTATCGTCGACGATATCGCCGAATTTGCGATTACACAGATTGAAAATATGTCAACACCCAATATACATGGTAATACTATGATCTCTAATACTAATTTAACAAGTAACTGTCTTGCTACAATGCCTCCATTTGGGAGAATGACTACTCGTTGTAAGCGCCTCGACTACAGAGCCCTCAACGTTGGCAGTGATGACGAAGCAATATCCGAAGACCGAGTCTTGCGAGATTGTATGACTACAACTGGCAGACTAAATCATAATTACAAGATTCACAATAAATAATTTCACACAGCTTCAATGTGATTAGAAAGCTCCAATTGTGTAGAGGTATCTTGGTGTAGAGGTGGATCGAACCTAAAAGCAAAATTGAACAGGCATAATTTTTTAACTGTTATAGACTGCCGATTTGCCGATGTCGTGACTCTCTGCCGATATAATTCTGGTTCGCCGATAAATATCGTCAATTTAGGCAATATCAGCGAAACGGCAAAGGGAGACTCCCTACAACAGTTGGTCTTGATATAAGTGATTGGTTTTCAGACGATGCATGGGACGCTGCCGATATCCCGGATAGTGATATTCCTATTCGTGGCACTCTCTATATGCAGAAACTTAAGGATTCCACGGCTACGACTGCAGTAGGAAGATTTTCCGACTTCATTTCACGATGATTTTGAATGCCAAATATACTGTAACTTAGCATTTGAGTAGAAATGAAGGGTGGTTCTCGAAACTTGGCGCTCCCGTAGTAGGGCATCTGGAATCTCAAATCTTCCGAAATCTTCCGATGCAATCAATAATTTCGAAAGTGGATCATACAAAGCAATAGATAAGTAGATATATCATTTCAGACGTTTACCACTCCTCAGTGTCCGAGAATTGTAATTCATTATAATTTGGTAGATGACCGTGTCACCGGTGGAACGTTAATTAGTGCTGGTTGGGACTTCAACCGGTGTCACGACTCAACGGCTTCGACATGATGGTCTCCGAACACGAATTCCTGGCCGCGGTTCTTCTGTCAATTCCGTCAAATTCACTGTTCCGCTTGGTGGTGGCCAACGAGACGCAGAGCCTGGGCTTCGCATCCGGCAGCGCTTCGGTTACCTTGCTCTCGAATTCTGATTCGTCCATTGAGATCGCTATATTCGTATCGCATCTCGCGCAGTTAGGGTTATCAGCGGGAATGGACGAGTACGGGGTAGTATCAATGAATGATTGCTGAGGTATATCAGCATTTTCACCGCTGCTGGCTTTGTGTCCATGTAGTCCTGGGGCACAGCTGTGGTTATAGGTTTGTCGTTAATGCTGGACTCGACAGGAGTTCGGCTAAGTTACTTATAGTTGCGTACGCACAGCTATGTAACTCCGGGACAGACTTCACTCACAATTTACATACAGATGGAGGCCTCGAAAATAAGTGTCACTCCCACAAGGCCCCAACTGCCATTAACGGCTAGGCACTAACCCTGCTGGGGCAGGAAAGATATTTCTATAACGTAGCGTATGGGGAATTCGGACACTAAATTTAGGCTACTAACTTTGACCTCGTCCTGCGCGCCCCACAATTATCTAAATCTAACTACGGCTCGCTTGAACTATTTACTTCTTCCTCTTCTTCTGCTCCTTCAGCTTCTTCAATTGGGCGTTTGCGTGGCCGCCCACCTGGTCATTTTCCCTTATTCAGATTCTGCTTATAATTGCCACCAGGTAAGCTATATATTGCTGGGACATAAAGTAATGATCAGTTGCGGCCATACCAAGAAGAAAACACAGTTCCCCGTCCGATCAACACCAGTTAAGCTCCTTTGGGCCTACTCAGTACTGCGGTGGGAGACCACGCTGGAATCGTAGGTGCTGCAATTATCTTTTTTTTTCTCACTCATTCTCAACACTTCCTCGGTACTAACACAAATTCGCGTTGCAATTTGATTCTCTTGCCCTTAGTTCTTTTCTTCCGGGTCTGAAGTAACTCCTTACACTCGTGGAGGTCCTTCCGTAGAATCGCCGGGTTGGTGAAACAGGGGATTCGTTGCTTGCAAGGGCTGCATTAAACACCAAATTTGCGTGCTTCAGTTCTGTTCCATCTGGAGGAGAGCTCTTCAGAACCGAGAGGTCTAGATACGTTGTATTCGTCGAGAGTTGAGGAGTACACGGCGTAAGGGTTGTAAGTGGAAGGGTATTTAGCACTCGTCGAGGACTAAACGGAATCAAACCAGCTCCTTTCCATCCACTTTGAACATTATAAGAGCTTTCTCTCGAATCAGCTGGAAATTTTCGACCCATTCAGCGGGTTGGATCCGTTGTATCCCAGCCCGAGTGTACGATCGACCTCTTGAACATGATATCTCTTCAGTGGCCCATATACCCCAACACCAAGCGGCTGAAATGTAGCAATGAGGAGGTAGAATTAGAAGGTCAATACCGCTCTCCATACACAGCGCAATCATATCGCCTGTGATATGCTTATAGGTAGAATCGACAATTATACGCGTAGAGTGAGTATCGCCAACTGCAAATCCTGTCTCGTCCATATTGTATATATCACAGAGTTCATACTTCTGTTCTTCGAATCGTACTCGAAACACGTTAAACCAGGTCGTAATCTTGTCAGCTGTCGCTTCTTTATGCCATGCAGACTCCAATTGACGTGAATATGTCCCTTTCAAGTTCAGATATCGATTTAGGAATCGGTAGAGCCATTCGTGGCCTATAGGAGCCAAGTTGGTGCGTTCTCGATTTAGACGCGACTCGAACGCGTCGAGTACGAATTTCTTGAGCCATTTCTTTCAACAACGCGGGAGTCATAGGATACCCAGTAGCTGTGAGACGTGTAATCCATCGTACTAATGTCTTTTCTTCCGCGTTTGAAAGGATCTGGTCAAATTCATGGGCCTGGGATCGTGATTTCTTTACAGCCATTCTATCAGCGAGGGTCGACTTCGGAACTTCAAAGTGGTAGGCAGCGCTTCTAATAGACGAAAACTCATTCTTTTCTAGGGCCTGAATAGCCTTTTGGATGTTCTTTTCAGACGTGTCATAATTTGAAGGTCGATTGTAGCCCATGTTGTGAGTTATAGTGGTTGGAATGTAGTAGTGGTAGTAGTGGGGCACCTAGTGTCCGAGTTCCCCATACGTTACCTTATCAACGATTGCGGAAGGACTTCTGAGTTTGGGCTCTGGCATTTGCGCCAAAACAGGAGATCCGGGCCAAGGACTGCCGATAAAGTCACCTTCATCGCTTCATTACTCCACACAAATTGGACAGGCGCCACCTCTTATTTACTTCCTTCACTTCCCCTACGCGTTTGACACGTCCAGCAGCTTAATTCTATGGCGTTGTTTAGCTACAATAGCAATTATTAGCAAGCTTAGATAAGCTATGTTTGGGATTTGAATATAGGATTTCAAGGGCGAAGCCAGATATAGTATTATCTATTTCAGGGGCAAGGTTTATTTTAAATATATCGCCATATTATGACTTGGTCACCGAATTTTTAACACAGTCGCACATTTTAATAGGGAAAATTTTGCGGGAAACAATTGTATATGCAATTTTCTAGTCTAATACAGACAATACGTTTTTCGAGACGACATTTCCAGTTGGTCGATTGTTTTAGGTCCCGGTAATTGATATAGTTTTATTCACAGGTGTGGCTGTGCACAATGAGGTCTTGTTCGGTTGCAGATTGAAACTGAGATCCTACATTGCGATATCCCATCATTTTAGCTTTTCAACAAAGGGCGATAGCAAGATTTGGTATACTGAGACGTTTATTGGATCGCTTGCGCAACCGATAGGGAGTCCACATTTTCTGGTTGGATACGATCTGCAACAGATGCTTAGTAATTTGAGTATCATCCGCTTAATTATAAAAGCAAAAGTTGTCTTTGCGATACGTTATGCCTCTTATCAGCAGGAATCAAGCGCGTTCTCCAGTCCGTTGCATACATAGTTGATACGTTTACGGCGCAAACACGCATCTGCAGGCGCACACCTGCCCTTTTCGGACACTCTTTGGATAAGGGTAAAAGAACGGAACGCCGGGTAGTTGTTGGGTTGGTCTGTGCTTGGATTGCACCAAATTGCATCACGCAAACGCAATCAGAGGAAACCTCGACGGGGTTTTCTTGTCCTTCATTCGTTGGCTGCCGCCTATCGCGCAGGCCAATGAGTCAGTGGATGAGTCTATATTTCGTGACAACTACTAGTACGGCGCGTGCAGGAGGCGGCCCACTGCAAATTTTTTGCTTGCCCCTCGCAGGCATTTGGGCTGGCTTCGGGGTTTGTCCGAGTGCGCCCGCCAAGTGCTAGCTTGCATGCGGTTCGTGCATCATCTGTTCTGCTTGCGCGTTCTGCCCGCTGGTTGACAGGACTGTTACTCTGCCATTGCTGCTTATTTGCTTTGGCTTGTTTGCATATCTCTGCGCTCGTCCCGAAATCCTTCTCCTGTTCTTCCTCTCGCCTAGACTACCACATAACCGCTCGCGACGTCATGAAGTGGAATCTGGCGGCCTCGAGCAACGGCGCTGCGAGTACCAACAATGGTGTACCTGCTGCAACCGACAAGACACCTCTGCTGCGCAATCCTGGTACCATTACCGCTGTCGAAGTGCCCGAGCACTCCGATGAGTTCTCGCATCTTCCGCCCAGCGAGGCCGACATCCTCCGCAAGCAGGTCGTCGTCGACCAGGTTCAGACGAACTTCTTCTCGCTCTACAGGTATTCGACTTTCAAGGACAAGCTCATCCTCGGCTTTGGCTTCATTGTGGCAATTGTGGCGGGCACGCTGAGACCTTTGATGACGGTGCGTTGGGTTGTGTCTTGGAATGCCTTTGACGACGATTGCTAATGACTCCAGATCCTTGTCGGAAACACCGCTCAGCTGTTCGTTACGTACAGGCCTGAAGGCGGCTACTATGGCTACGATAACTCGACGAGCTACTACAACGAGACCCTGCAGCATAACGAGACGCTTGCTGTCAACTCAACGTCGCGCTATTACGAGGGTGTCGATCTGGAATTTCCGCAGTACTCTCCAGACGAGTTTCAGGATCAGATCAATCGGATTGCGCTGTATGTGTTTTATCAAATCACTGATTCTATTTTTCAACCCGTTAACAATCAGGTTCTTCCTATTTCTTGCCATCGCCGACTTTGTCACATCCACGCTCACGACCTACATCTTCATTGAGCGCGGCGAGGTCATTTCTTCGCGTATCCGCAAGCACTACCTCGAGACCACTCTGCGCCAGAACATCGCCTATTTTGACAAACTCGGTACGGGTGAAATCACCACTCGCATCTCCACCGACACGCTCCTCGTCCAAGAAGGGATGTCAGAGAAGGTGGGCCAGATCGCGTCCAACATCACTACTTTCATATCTGCGCTGCTCGTCGCCTTCACGCGGTCGTGGAGGTTGACGCTCATCCTGATTTCAATCACCTTTTGCGTGCTCATGGTCATGACGAACGCGTCGCGGTTCATGGTAAAGTACTTCAGAAGGTCGTTGGCTGGGTACTCTGTTGGTGGCACCATCGCGGAAGAAGTATTATCCAGCATCCGCAACGCGCAGGCCTTCGCTATCGAGGACCGCCTCGCGCTCGAGTACGACCAGTATCTCATCATCACCGAGAAATGGGGTCACAAGGCGGGTATGGTTCTCGGATTCATGACCGGCAGCATGTGGTTTTTTATGTACTGCAACTACGCCCTGGCGTTCTTCCAGGGGTCAAGGTATATCGCCAGCGGATACCTCCAGATCAGGCAGGTGATGTCGGTTCTCATGTCCATGATGATGGGCTCGTTCTTCCTGTCTAACATCCCCCCACTTCTCCGGCACATTACCAATGGTATTGCCGCTGTCGCCAAGATTTACACCGCCATTGATCGCCCCTCCGCGGTTGACCCGTTCGAGCCAGGAGAGACTTTCGCTCCTGAGACCATCAAAGGCGAAATCGAGCTGCGCGACATCAAGTTCATCTACCCCTCGCGTCCCAACGCTACCGTCCTCGAAAACTACAACCTCACCATCAGGGCCGGCGAAACTGTCGCGCTGGTCGGTGCATCGGGCTCCGGAAAGAGTACCATCATTGGCATCATCGAGCGTTTCTACCGCCCTGTCGCCGGCACTGTGAATCTCGATGGACACGATATTTCGAAGATGAATGTGGAGTGGCTACGCCAGCAGATCTCGCTAGTGTCGCAGGAGCCGATTCTCTTCTCGTGTTCGGTGTACGAGAACGTGGCGTATGGACTGATCGGTACCAAGTTTGAGCGCGCGTCGCGTATCGAGAAGGAGACTCTTGTGATTGAGGCGTGCAAGAAGGCGAACGCGTGGTCCTTTATCGACAAGTTCCCTCTTGGACTGGATACGCAAGTTGGTGAGCGCGGTTTCCTCATGTCAGGAGGCCAGAAGCAGCGGATTGCAATTGCGCGGGCCATCGTCAGCAACCCTAAGATTCTCCTGCTCGACGAGGCGACTTCGGCTTTGGATACCAAGAGCGAGGGTGTTGTTCAGGAAGCGTTGGATGCGGCGTCGAAAGATCGCACTACTATTGTCATTGCGCACAGGCTGTCGACCATCAAGGACGCGGACAAGATCGTCGTTATGTCGAAGGGCAAGATTCTCGAGACTGGCACGCATAATGAACTGTTGGCCAAGCAGGGAGAGTACTACGAGCTCGTGCAGGCGCAGAAGATCGAGGCGCTTAAGAGTGAGCAGACCAACCAGGATTCCGCGTCGAGCGAGACGGAGTTTGAGTCTGAATCTGATACTGAGTCGGACAGTGCGACGTCTACCGCGTACGAGTCTACATCCTCCGATTCCAATGAATTTGATGAGAAGGCGGAGCTGAAGCTGTCCCGGACGAAGACTGCGAAGTCGATTTCCAGTATCGTCTTGAGCCAGCGACCAGAGGAGCCAGCGCAGCCAAAGTACTCGACGCTCGACCTTATCAAGTTCATTCTAAGCCTCACAAAACAAGAGAACAAGTACCTCGTCATCGGCGCCATATGCGCGGCGATCAACGGTCTCGGCCACCCAGTTATCTCGATTCTCTACGGATACTCTGTGACTGCTTTCCGCAATGGCCCCGCTGAATACGGTACCATGCTTGCCAATATCCGCTTGTATGCCGGCATGTTTTTTATGCTTTCGTTCATCCAGAGCTCCGCCTTTTTCCTCTGCAACGCCACCCTCTCGTTTGTGGGCCAGCGGCTCGTCCGCCGCATCCGGTTCCTCACCTTCCGCTACTTCCTGCGCCAAGACATCGTTTTCTTCGACAAAAAGGAGAACTCGACCGGCAAACTCACCAGCACACTGTCGCAAGAAGCACAGTACGTCGAGGGACTCTCCGGCTCGACGCTTGGACAGATCATGAATGCGGTCTTCAACATCACGGCAGGCACCATCATCTCGCTCGCCGTCGCGCCCAAGATGTCAATTGTCTTCGTCGCCTGTACGCCTCTAATGATCGGATGCGGCTTCGGCCGCTTCTCCATGCTTGCTCGTGTGCACGAACAAGCCAAGAAAACAAACGAGAAATCCGCGACCTACGCGTGCGAAGCCGTCGCCGCGGTCCGCACAGTTAACTCGCTCACGCGCGAACACGCGGTCATCGACGAATACGAAGCCAACCTCGTCGCGCAGAGTAAGGCCTCCCGCCTGTCGACCGTTAAGTCCGCGATGCTGTACGGCACCGCGCAGGGCATGCAGTTCCTCGTCATGGGTCTGGGTTTCTGGTACGGTTCGAGGTTCATCAAGAGCGGGACGTACTCGACGATTCAGTTCTACATCGCGTTCATGTCGTCCGTGTTTGGCGCGCAGAATGCCGGTATTGTGTTTTCGTATGCATCGGACATTACAAGGGCGAGGAGCGCGGCAGCGAGTATCAAGGAGTTGTTTGAACGGGAGCCAGAAATTGATAGGTGGTCGGACGAAGGGGACGTGCTGGATGCGGAGAAGGTGCAGGGGGATATCGAGTTTAGGGACGTGCATTTCAGGTATCCGACCCGGCCGTCGGTTCCGGTGCTGAGGGGTCTGAATCTGAAGGTCAAGAAAGGGCAATATATCGCGTTGGTGGGATCCTCTGGGTGCGGCAAGAGTACGACGATCAGTCTCATCGAGGAGTTCTACCGACCGCTGTCCGGGCAGATCCTCTTCGACGACAAAGACATCTCTACTCTCAACATCAACAACTACCGCTCGCACATCGCCCTTGTCCAACAGGAACCTGTCCTCTACGCCGGAACAATCCGCGAGAACATCAAATACGGCTCCCTCGAGGACGCGGACTCCATCACTGACGAGCAACTCATCCAAGTATGCAAGCAATCCAATATCCATGACTTCATCGTATCCCTCCCCGATGGTTATGACACCATGTGCGGTACCAAAGGCATCCTGCTTTCTGGCGGGCAAAAGCAACGTATCGCAATCGCCCGCGCGTTGATCCGCCAGCCAAAGGTACTTCTCCTCGACGAGGCTACGTCCGCGCTGGATTCCGAGTCCGAGAAGATCGTACAGGCGGCGCTGGACAAGGCGGCCAAGGGCCGGACAACAATCGCGGTCGCGCATAGGCTTAGCACGATCCAGAACGCAGATAGGATTTACGTGTTTGATGGCGGGAAGGTGTTGGAGGAAGGGACGCACTTTGAGCTGCTGGCGAGACGGGAGAAGTATTACGAGTTGGTGCAGGCCCAGGCGTTGGAGGCGGCGGAGTGATTTAGTGGTGCGAAGAACATCATAACATAGAAAGTAGAGAAGGACGAAGCAGCATGCGTGGGGGGACGCTAGGTTAATATTAGTCATTCAATTATTTACATGGATTTCGATTTATACATTTATGCAAAGATTTTTTCTCTATGTCACAGCATCATATGCACTATCATTTTTATATTTTTTTTGTTCTGTTTGTTATAGAGTTGCATTGATTCAAGCAAGGAAACTAGTCATAAAGCAACTATGGTTGTCGAAAATGGCGTATTTCACTGATGCGCTCACTCAGACTATGTCTTTAAATTCATCATACGCGACGAGAGATGCTTCACATTATTGTTCATTACACTCATCGGAAACACTGGCTGGCCATTGAACATCTGGACGCGATCATATATATAGTAAATAGAGTCAGACTGATCTGCAACGATGATGCTTGGATAGAGGAGGCTTCCGTAAGACATTTTGCCATAGAACATACTAACAGTTAACAGGGCCAGAGGCTGCAAACACGGCCACACATCCAAAAACCTCAATTTCAACATCCTGAAAGTGTTTTTCCAACTCTGCCTTCAAGTCAGAAAGGCCGTCATCACGATTAGAGAATATGCCTTTCCGATTATAAAATGCCATCAACTTTTCCGCCCACCAACTGCAGGGCACATCCCTACGCAAAATAGTGGCGCCAAAAAGCGTAGCGTCATCGTTCATCATTCCTTTGAGGTAGTCGAATACACGGGACTTGTCCGATATGCCAGCGCCCGGTAGACAGTGAAGCAAATAGTTGATACCCACCGAGTCGAATTTCGCTAGACCCTTGAGCGCAATAGGCTTGAGCACGTTGACTTCATGGCTTTCTGGTGCGAAACGGGCGATGCGGTGCGTTGTGTACTCCAGCGTATTTGGATTGAGATCGAAGAGGACGATACGAGGCCTAGCGATTGGATAGTGGCCGTGGTCGAGGAAATAACCTGTTCCCACGCCGACGTCTAGATGGTTGCCACTCAGGTGGCGGTCATAGTGTGCGGTGAGGATTGGGGTCGGGCATTTCCATATCCACCTGTTAGATACGGTCAGGACGATAAAATCGTAGAGATACAAGACAACTTTGGTGTATATGGCCTGGCCGGCCATTGCTCGTCGCTCGAGCGGTTCCATGCTAACGGCTTTATATATGGTTGATGATGGGCGATGTGAAAGAACGCTGAGTACGGGAACCGGTTACTTCATGATAGATCGATTTATGGATTCTCCTCTCCTGGCCGTGGCTCCTGGAATACCCCAGCCAGCTAGGGCTGATCAAATGAGCCTATGCAGCGCTCGCGTCGGGCTACCCCTGAATTACCCGGTCAGACATCAGAAAGTATGTGTAAGCATAGTTGGGTCTCGTGCCGCCTGTAAAGACAGCATCGGACGGCTCATGGCGAGATGTCAAAAAAAATCTGGCTGGCTGTGCTACTCAATTTTTTTCCTCATGTGCGGCTGAGCTGTGCAGGTCCGTGAGTGCACTTCAAAGCAAAATGTGTGACATTTATGCCTTCGCTCAACCATGTCTGAGGCCTTCAACTTCGTGGCTGTGCGCTGTTCGGGCCTTATCGTCTCCCGCTCAGAAACGCAAACACTATCCATGCACCTTACTACAGTAATACGAACAAATTGGGAGATTCAACTAGTGCAGGTCACCTAGGGCAAGAGAAATGGTTCTTCTCTACCCAGAGGGCCAGAGTAAATTACAACAGAATAGGGCCGGGTTACACCATTGTAAACGCAAACGCAAACCTAATGTCTTTCAAGAGGTTTGACACTCTAGAGGAAGCAAACTAGTCACTGACCGCAAAGGTCAAAACGCTAGCAAGCAACTTGGAAAGTTGACAGACATAACAATCTAGATACAGATAGGGGCCCCGAAAATGAGTGTCACTCCCACAACTTCGACTTTACATATTTTTTCTTGCCATCAACCGTTAGACCTAACCCTGACAACCGATTCTTGGTTGCAAGAACTGGTCTCCTCTGCCTGGCTCCGCTGTTTACCTCAACGACATTGCTAGCCTCCACGTCAGTTTTCTCGATCCCAAGATTCCTGCTAATCAGAACGACCCCGCCAATTCGGGGGCCACTGATGGAACCAAGTTCAGTAGTCACGCCATCGGTATCATAGCCAAGAACTTTCCCCAAGCTGTTAGCCCAACAATGGAACACTCAAAATTGGCGCATCGAAGCCAGAGTAGTCCTCGCGTTCACATTCAGCGGTGTGCACAAACAAGTGACAGAGGTCTAATCGCAGCACTACCTTGACTTGCTAGCCATGAGCTAGACGGCTGATTCGAAATTTTTCTTTGTGTGACAGCCAAACAAATGCTGCCGGATTTTCCTGCAGTCAGCCCAGGCCAGGGTACCTCGGTTGCTCTTGCTAGCGTTGAAATTCTGGCTTGTGCTAGCGTTGAGGGCGGTCTGAAGTTTTTCCTTGCCTAAACCGGCTCTGATACCGAGATTGAATAGCTACCGTTTGTGTCCCGATCCCAAACGATTTACGATGGGATCATTTCGCAAAGCAAATTCGGGTACGGCTGCGACGTGCTAACCCGTATTGCGAGAGCTAAGGAGGAATGCAATAATTCTATTTGAGTTAAGCCTTGTGAGCGGCGCCCACCCTTGACCGCTTTCTCTTGACTGCGTGTCCAGACATGATGCTTTGGGATTACCGCAAATAAGGCGGGAGTCAACTACGACTCTCGGCGCCATTAGGCCGCATTCCAATATTTCGACACCCCATCTTCTGTTTCAACAATCGTGGTCTTAGATCTGTCCTAGCATGATCCTTACGGAACCAGCATTGCATATTGATCCTAGGACGAGCTTCCTCAGTATTTTACATCGCCGGTACCCCGCTTTATGATGGTTCACTTTTTCGCCTTCCCGTGGTGCTTCTTTTTTTGTCTTCTCAGTACCCTTCTTTACCTCGCACACGGTGTCGAAATCGATGTGAACGATGCTGGCGAGTATTCATTTGTTGCTAAGGTCGAGATGATATACATCTGACGGCACCACATAGACTCGATCAAAAAGGCGTCGCGGGTGTTCGCGCACGGTATTATGGACTATTACAACGGGAATCAAGCCGACGGAACACTCGGCAAGTTCACGTGGCCGTACTATTGGTGGGAGGCTGGCGCTGCTTGGGGTTCTCTTCTTGACTATTGGTTTTATACTGGAGACACTACTTTTAACCAGATCCTGATTGACGCATTGCAAGCAAATGTCGGCCCGAATAACGATTACATGCCAGAGTCCGAAGTCATGACTGAAGGTAACGATGACCAGGCTTTCTGGGGATTTGCAGTTATGGCTGCTGCAGAGCGCAACTTTGCAAGTCCGCCTTCTGACCGACCGCAATGGCTGGAGCTCTCTGAAGCCGTATTTTGGTCAATGGCCGGGCGATGGGATACGTCAACCTGTAATGGCGGCCTACGCTGGCAGATCTTCGACTTCAATAATGGCTATGACTACAAAAATACGATCTCAAACGCAGGACTTTTTCTAATGGCAGCGAGACTGGCGCGATATACCAGAAATACGACTTACAGCGATTGGGCAGAACGGACATGGAATTGGATCGAAAACGTCGGGTTTTTAGATACCGACTACTACTACTTTTATGACGGCGCGAGCGTGACGGACAATTGCGCGCACATCACGAAATACCAATGGTCTTACAACGCAGCATGTTTCCTTGCAGGCTCGGCTTATTTGTATAATTTCACAGAATCCAGTCTGTGGGGGGATAGAACACAGAATATCCTTAATGGTCTGCATGTCTTTTTCGATAACGAGAGCGGCGGTGTAATGTACGAGGTCGCATGCGAACCTCTACAGAAATGTAACACAGATATGCAGTCGTTCAAAGCATATTTGTCGCGATTTATGGGATTAACCGCCGTCCTTGCACCCTGGACATACGACACGATATATGGGCACTTAGTCAACACTATTGTCAATGGTGTCACGCAGTCTTGCACAGGTGGCCATGATGGTGTTACTTGCGGTACGTCCTGGCTGGTCAAAGGATGGGATAGTACATTCGGTCTGGGCCAGCAAATGTCAGCCTTGGAAACCGTCCAGAACCTGCTGATCAATCAAGTTCCTGCACCATATACCGCAACAATCATCTCGTCGTTTGGCGGAGGCGGAGACACACCAGAATCAAACGACTATGCTAGCAGTACCGGCGATCGTGCTGGAGCTGGAAGCGGACAAACACAGGAATCAAACGACCATGAACGCACTACTGACGTTCCTGCTCAAGCTGGAAGCGGAGAAACACAGGAATCAAACGACAATGAACTTAGAACTGGCGATCGTGCTGAAACTGAAATCGGAGAAACACAGGAATCAAACGACAATGAACTTAGAACTGGCGATCGTGCTGAAACTGAAAGCGGAGAAACACAGGAATCAAACGACCTTGAACGCAGTACTGGCGATCGTGCTGGAGCCGGAATATTAAGTCTGCTGTTGACTATGCTGTTTGGCGCTTCGTGGTGGATTATCATGTGATTGTTGTGGCGACTAACGGATGTGCCTTATGCTATAGGCTACCTTTAGCATCCGACTTTTATGGCGTTAAAGTTGTACCTTCGTAGCAAAGATTACTAAATAAATGGTCAACCAGATATGTTAGCTAGTGTTGCATACGCAAATCAAGAGTCACGGCTTGATGAGTTGTTAGCGGAATTTTAGTATGTATTGATGGTGCTTCAGGCGATGGCTCACTCAAAAACACTCTTTCAAAGGTGGGTTGCTGACCGTCATGTACATGCCTTTTTTGCGGTCATTTAAGTTTCCACAATCAGGCAACCCAGCAAATTTGAATGGCCTCGTTTTGAACGGGGGAAAATAGAATCGTCGTAGTAAAGAGAAATAGTCTCCACTCATATACGTAATTCAACATAGAATAGAAATAATATTTTCCTCTTATTCATCATTCATCAATTAGAAAAACCTATAATCTCCACTTATATACGTCATTCATTAAGTAAAAAAATTAAGTCCTGTAGTGGGCGACGTAATTGTGCTTCAAATCAAATATAAATTACAATCACATGTACCGTGATGAAGTCACAAGCCGTGGGCCAGAAAACTGTGATATTTAGCTTCGACAAAGACCATACACCGACAATGTATTGTCAAAACGTGTCTAATGCACGGTGCGTTCCTCGCAGCCGCACAGTTATGGTCCACAGGCAACATCTCCTCTTCTTCGTGTAATCGGTATGCCAATCAGATGCATAAAACTATGCGACATCACCAAATATCAGCTCCCTAATTTACGAGATAAAAAATGCCAAAATTTTTTTTTTTTCACAATTCCTAGCTAATTCGGCGATTCGAATGCACCACCTTTATTTGAAAATTTTATTGTTAACCCTTGCTAATATGCGCACCGCAAGTGAGACTCACACTCTGGCTGCTCCCGGCACGTCACTGGTGCGCTCAGCTCCGCTATCCCATTCCCACCTTCTCCGCTTCCTCCATCGCTCCCTCTGCCAGTCCCAGTCGTCCCTGTTCCTTGCGTCACCTTAGCTTCACGTCCGCTCTCTAGTGTCACTAGAGTTTTTCACTCCGTCTCCCCTAACCCTGTCACAACTCGTGTCAGGTATATATATATATGCTTTAGGGCTTAAGATCTGCTGATCGGGAGTTTGATTTCCCCGACACCTAAACTCGTTGAGCACTAGCGACTTCCAGTTCCCCGAGGCGGACGGTTCGTCGCGCCGAAGGATTCGAATTCCACTTTCATCTAACACATCTGTCCGCGTCACGGTTTCAGCCTATGGCGCTGACGACGACTCCCTGACTCGCAGTCTGCTATAAAATAGATCGCGTTTCCTGCCGTGTTCCAGAGTCTCAGGTTGTTTCTAGCGTCATCCAGGACCACATTGAGACCGCACAACTTGCCCCACACAGATTCTGTGTATTCAAGATTCACGTCCCACCAGCTCCTACAAGCCATCCATCATACCCACCATGAGCACCAAGTCCAATCCCACCATTGCCTTTTTCGGCGCAACGGGAGGCTGCGCGAATGCTAGTCTCGCTCATTCTCTTCTGGCTGGCTATGACGTTTTCGCGCTGGCCCGAACAGCTTCAAAGTTGACGTCTCAGCTTCTTGCGCAAGGTCTCACGCAAGAAACTCTCGATCAGCACTTGACCATCATCCAAGGCGATGCGACTAATGTCGAGGACGTCAAGCGTACACTTGTCTCAAATGGGAAACTTGTCTCATTCATCATCTCCGGTTTGGGAGGAAGACCAGTTCTCCAGAAGTCGCTTCGCAGGCCGGTCACCCTCGACAATCCGGACATCTGCGCCTCATCCATCGAAGCCCTCCTGAACGCGCTCAGGGCGGTATACGCGGATAATCCTGCAACTGCAACCATCAAGCCATTGCTCGTCTACGTCTCCACAACCGGAATCTCCAATGGTCCCGAGGACGTCCCATTCGGGTTCCGATTTCTCTACCACGTCCTCCTCGCCGTTCCACATGTCGACAAGAGCAAGATGGAAAGTACTCTGAAATCGCACATGGCTCAGCCGGAAGCCAGTGAACGTCTTTTGCGCGGTATCGTCGGTGTGCGCGCGAGTCTCTTGACTGGTGGAGTCGACTATAGGGCTGGAAGGGGGTGGAGGACTTTGAGGGTAGGCACGGAGGAGAAACCGGCTGTCGGGTACACGATTCCGCGATCGGATGTTGGCGAGTGGATTTTTGAAGAGTTAGTCAAGAAGGATGGAGGCGAGTGGGTTGGAAAGATTGCTACGCTAACGAGCTGAGTCTCTGTTGCATGGATCCACGTCGTTTCATGCTTTTGTGTTGGATCACACAGATCAATTGAAGGGTACAAGAAATGGTGGAAATTGGCTTATAGAGTTTCCACTAGGTCTGAAGGAGCATAGCGACTCACTTATATTCAGGAATTTTACATGAACCTGCTGTTAGCCGCAGGTCTCTAAAACTGTGGTCAACGCATTTGGACGCAGAGAAATGCAGCAAGACGATATGCATATCCAATGCAGCATACAGCCGCAATAATCTTACCATAAGCCCCATTGTTATTATGAAATGAGATGATATCAAAAATGCCACTGGGCGCTGTACCCAAGGTACCCGCCGGATTCTCCCAACAGCAACCGTACCGAAGCGCCCAACGTCAGGGACTTTATACAATGCACACAAAGTTTAAAGATTTATTTCAGCGACACGCGTCATCTATCCTTTCACTGAAGAAATCAAAGCATGATCACATCACCTCTCTTCGGACCCCTTTATGTTGCTGCTCGACATCATCGCCTATAGGCTCTCTACACGTTCTCGCATTGTGGTGCGCCGGTTGCAGGCATCTGCCGCAGATGTTCTTCTTTGCGACATATTCGTTTGCGCGATTCCTCTGCTTATGTGGACGGCCAGGAGGGCGGCGAGTGTTTGGCGGCGCGCAACAAGGAGCGTCCTCATCCTCATTCAACTTGATTGTCGGCATTGCATGGATGCCATACGCGTAAGTTGCTTCAAATGCTTCGATCTTGAAGTGGTCGTCGACAAAATCGATCATGTACAATCCGGCAAAGGTGATAGCTGCAACAGCATGGGCGCAAGGTACACCGCGGAAATTCCATCTGTGACAAGTACACGGTCTAAGCGCACAGGGAAGCTTTCGTTGCGCAAATTCCTGACCTCGTACTCATCCAGATTCGCAGGTATGACTATATACTCCCTTGCAAGTGCCGTTGATTTAGCAAGTTCTTTTGCAGCAAAATTTGAGATCCTTTTTCCGTCATCTTTCAACTTCTTGATCTCCTTTAGACGCTGAGTCCTAGCTACCATCATCTGCTCGCGAATGCGCTCCATCATTGTGAAAACTGGCATCGCGCGAGCTTCCAAGATCCAGCTGTTGAAGCTTTCAGCAATATTAGACGTCCGATGGCCGAAACGCAAATCGGGGAAGTAGCTGTCTGCCCAATGCTCAGAACCGTTCCTCATCAACCACTGCGATCCTTCATCAGGCATGGACGCAAGGACTTCAGCCATCTCCGCTCTGATAGGTCTTGATGCAGCCTTGTAAACTAATGCTGCAATTTCAACATTCCTGATAATTTTCTTGAAGTTTTCTTGAAGTTTTCTTGCAGGTGACGAAGACAGTGCGCATGGTGTGATTCCGGAAATATTTCTGTGACGGCATCGATCAATCCTGGCAACGTTGTAGTCAGTCTTGAAGAATTGGAAGCGAGGTTACAATAACCAGATTACAATCTAGATAGCTACCTTTCTGGCGATCGGAGATCAACGTTAATGAAGCAAATTCAAAATGAGCTCTCACCGACATGCGAACTTGTTCCAAAACCAATTCCAATTGTCGCGATTTTCCGCCTTGACGACACCAAAACCGAGAGGAAATAAATATGACATTGGTCTTTATTTCCAGTAACGTAGCCTTGAGGATATCCTGAGCATGTACTATCATTCTCCCAGTAATCTACTCTCCATGTTACATCAACATCAGCCCTCTTTCTTAGCTGTGCTGTCTCTGTAGCGTTCCGTGTAGTCAACTTCCTTACGCTCGCTGAACTTTGAATGTTCTTCTCCATACACATCACATTCACAACCAATAAGATTAATATTGACACCGTTTTCACTATAGTCATTTTGAGTGATAATACGGTGATATTTGTTGACAACTTTTGACACTTTACCTATGCTTAACGTCGAATCGACTGTTAAGCTATAGAGGTCGTGTCTAACTCTATATTCGTAGATAATATCTGCGTCAAATCCACCAGAACGTGTGATTTGCCTTAAGCCTGCGAATTTCTTTGTACCAAGAAAAATCGTAGTCATACAGTTATTATTAAACAACTAGATGCTATAGCTCTGACTATTATACCATAAGTTAATTTGCCTAGAGCGAAGAAAACGTCAGTGACGGAAACAAACCTACTCTATAGTCCGTTTGTAGCATTATGGGTGCGGGGTGCTTGAGGGAGAACGGGGTTATCGATAACGCGACCGAGTGGATATAATTGACGCGACGCGTTCAACCTAACTATTAAGGATGCAGAATAATTGGGTACCGGGATCCCGCAGAGATTGGGAGGAAACCGGTGTTGGGTACCATGGGTACAGCGCCCAGAGGCAGTTTTGATATTACCCCTTATGAAATTATACACCCGCGACATTCTTAGTGTCTACAGAATTATAAAAATGGATTGCCTCGTGCTATCAGCGGAGTAATATCTTTTACAGTAGACGTTCTCTACGTCAACAGGTGTAATCCTCCAATAGCGCCCGATGTGCATTATAAACTGGTCCCTCAACGGTTGAGTTGGAGAAGACAGCACCAGCTCTGGGCCTCTGGCAGAATGCGTTCAGCGCTGGACAAAGTCGATGATGGTCACCAACGCCAGCATGCAGCGTGGGAACCCTTTTGGCGGCTCATCATTTTGGTTGTGATCTGATTATTGACATGACCTTGGAAAACCTAAAACTCATTAACGTCAGTTTTGACTCTAATGCACATACGTAGATAAGTCCACGCGCGATTGAGTCTTCCTTACGGCAAACCCTAACCCTAATGATAACAATGGTGCTTTCCGCTGGTACCCCGTCAGGGGCCAGTCAAACTTTAAAAATCAGCGACATCACTCGACTTTTGCGCACTCTTGTACCCCTCACTCGCTTAAAGAGAATTAGCTCGTCAGCCCACCCTTAACCAGGGTCTACGTCTAACACGTAGATAGACCAAACACAGTAGTTACCGTTGGCTTGCTGCGAAATGTAGAGCATGTATTATACAGAACACATTATTTACTATCTGAATGTCGAGAATAGATTGTTATTTTAACAGACCAATCCCACTCAATTCAGTGAGCTGTTTAGGCCAATCTTTTACTGCCAAACGCCAGTCTGTCCAGGTGATCACTGAACAAGCATACTTCCTGTCAACCACTGACCAAACAGTTGGTATGGATCATTTAGTTTAGTCAGGAAAGTTTGACAGCCCGAACCCGAGATAACAGGTGTTTGTAACCCTAACCCTGAATTACTCATTCTCCCACTGATAAAGAGCAGTTTGACAGTAATCTAAATGAATGGAGCGTAAGTAGCCAATATCATATATAATACATGCAATCTTATAATAAAACTATATGTGTATATCACTCAGTTCTCCAAAACTGTATTTTAGAGGAAAGGCGGATTAGATAAAAAGGACGATACGGTGCACATGTAATAGAGTTTAATAATATCTCTAATATGGGCCGACTATCGGAGGACAGCGATAGCGATATTAGCAAAGTTCGTGAGGGTATTATAACTGGATAGCTACCAGAGCCGGTCATCCAGCAGGGCGAGGCGAGTAGGAAAGGTTCACGTTCTTATTTGTTGCACGTCCATCCATCAATATATATAGAGACGGCGATAGCAGTAATGAAGAAGTGTGATCGGAAAATTTTTACAGCCGGCGTCGTAGAAGTAGAAATAGCGGGATGGCGCGGCGAGTTTTGACGGCCCTTTAGTCGGAGCTAAGCCGCATTAGACAACGTAGGACCTATTTTATGCGTAGGAGGAGTCTACGGAGATGAATTGAGGGAAAAAGTTACCATGCAGGAGACCTGGGCCGGTAGGTGTATTGGCTGAACGATAACGACAAAGCCGTCTCAGTAATTTAATTTACCCGGCTGTGTTTCCCAATATTTTCGAATGCTAGTCCACTTACTTTTCGTTAGCCACTTCTACATCATATTTCGAATTTTCAGTCTGATACCGTTATGCACATATATATATTGGGAGCTTCGGGCGCGGGCAAAACCACCTTAGGGAATGCAGTTTCTGCTTACCTGAATGTCAAGCATGAAGACTCTGACGATATCTACTGGGAAAAGAAATTCACGCAGAAACGGTCATCAATTGCGTTGGAAGAAGTTCTGCATGAACGACTAAACGAGTCTGAGAGCTGGGTCTTCTCTGGCCTAGCATTGAGTTGGGCAGCCTCTATTGAACCACTGTATGACCTGGTAATATTCTTGCAGCTGGATCCAAATGTTCGGATGGAGCGCCTAAGTGTTCGAGAAGTTGAGCGATATGGCGACCGACTTCTTGAGGGAGGCGACCGGTTTGAACATAGCGCGGAGTTCCTTCGTTGGGCCGAGAGTTACGATATCTTAGATTCATCACCAGCAGACAAGGTGGGAAGGCCAACTAATGCCACTTTTACTGTTCATCAAAAGTGGCTTTCCGAACGACGTTGTCCTGTTCTTAGATTGGACTCGGCACTACCAGTTGATGAGTTACTCCGATCGACTGTGAAATTTATGAAAGAGAACCTCTCCTTTGTCGAGCCTGAGTGGACTAAAGAGCTATGAAAGCATCAGCTAGAAAATTCAGATAGAATATGGCTGGCAATAATTGGTACGTAACTGAGACGAAATCGAAGACAAAGTCTAAGGAAAGCTATTGTGTATTATTCTGAACGAATTATTGTGAAGTCTTAGGGTATAATGTAGTTACGTCTAGTTCGGTCTTTCAGCTTAGGACAAAATTCTCAACCGTGGCCTTAAGTTAATCCTCACGTAGATCGCTAGCGTTGAACTTAGGAATGATAAAGAAGAGGCTGTCTGATCTTAGAGACCTGATAAATTAATCTTAGGTACCGCGTGAAGGTAAGTGAGCTAACTTTAGTGACTTGGTCGCTGAAGGTTAGCTACTTCCCAGCTGAACTTATTTAGTGACGTGCTCAGGCACTGTAAAAGTTATCTGTGGTCAAGGTAAATTTTGCTATTTTCCTCCCACAAGGGTTGCAATTGGTACGTGTCACCCCTTGGTTCTCTATTAGCTCCTTGGAGTGTTATACGACCCCAAGTTGGTAGTACACATAACTATATAATTCCGGGACACGACTTAACAATCTATATACAGAAGACTTCGAAAATGAGTTGCATAAAATTTTTTTGTCAACTGTTAGGCCCTAACCCTGACAGAAGTCTACTCCTTCTACCTGTGAAAGCCTCGTACAACAAGCCTTGCTTTATATCGTTCGATTGAGCCATCTGATTTCTATTTTATCTTGAATACCCGTTTGCTAGTGATTGCCTTTCTTCTGGGCGGTGATTCGACGAATTCCCAAGTTTTGTTGACCATCAGGGAATTATACTCTGAATCGCGGGCCATCACCCAGTGTGCATGGTCGGCTCCATGCTGACAGGTTCTCTATCTAAGCCGCTTTGTAATACTTTCTCACTCCACTGATATGCGCTTTCTATGTCTCTTCCAGGAACTACCAACCATTGACTGCGTGGTTGGCTACTTCATTGCCTGCCAGTATTGCTGGTGCTTGTCTTCTTGCGGACACCTTACGACGATCGAATCTTGAACCGTCGTGTCAGGCACAGGTGCCTGTCGGGTTAGGGTCCGCCCCTTGATCTGTGCTCAAACTGACGCGCCCAGTGGCGGACAAGATCGCTTGGTAACTAAATGCTTTATAATTGTGGTTTATAATAAGTCTTATTACTTGATATTGCGCTTGGTAATTGTGCTTTGTAAATTTTGCTTTGCAATGGTGCTTCATAATTGTGCTTGGTAATTATACGAATAATGTGATTGCTTCACCGGCGATACGTAATAAGGCTGGCACACGGGCCAGAGTATGTTAAGGGACTAAGAGTCCCGAATTAAGATAAAATTCTAAAACTTCAACTTCTTGATTCACATGCGAGTTCTTGGTTTTGGTCCTTTCGCGTCGTCCCTTTCTGTTCCCAGTACTGGGTCCGTGTAACGGTGGCTGGGACTCGGGCACGACCAACGCTGGAAAGGTAAGCTGGACAGGAAACTGGAAAGAACTTTGTATTACTAGACTGGAATACAAGACTTTCCGACTGAGGGACCAGCAGGTACAGAGATCCATTTATATACTCTGGTCCCTAAAGCATAATAATACAGTAAAGAGCAAGCAAATCCATCCCGCACATCTTATTACTACCCCAACATTCCTCTCTACCCCGCAGTGGACGCCCGACACCCGGAATACCCCGCAGCGGACGCCTCTAACTTCTTCACGTCTGAAGCTGCGAGCGCGTTGTTCCAGGTCTCGACGGCAAGTTGATGCTCATGGGCACGGCGCTCGAGATCGTTCCGCAGTGAAACAAACGGTACAACAAGTACCGTGACAGCCTGAAGCCTGCGCATCTTGTTATCGAGTGCAGGAATAAAACAAACCTCGGTCTTACCGCCGCCCGTAGGCAGGACAACAAAAAGCGACGAGCCGGGGTAGGATACTATTCGTTGTACAGCAGACGCCTGTTGAGGAGATCTGAACTGGGCGGCTGATCCATGCATCGTCCTTAGAAGTCGAAGGGTGCTCGCACTGGGAGGCATGTACGTTGTCTTTACAAGGGGAAGTCCAAGATGATCTGACGATCCAAACTCAGTGAAGGCGGTTGCAGTCGTTGGCTCGGAAACGGCGACGACGGTGCGAATACCTGGGGTAGGGTCGAATCCCGTGTGGCGTAGCCCCAACATGCTCTGCCAAGACATCGACACTTCCATCATCTGCGCAAACAAACGCCGGGTCATACCTGGTGCCTGCTCCGTAGTCACTGCGTAGTGCGCAGATGCCGTTACGCTCGAGTGCCCGGCCAGTAAATCGGCAGCAGTGCTGGCATGGTCGTGGTCCGGCAGGTACTCACCGAAGCGGGTGTGCTCCTCCAGCAGGGCGACAAGAGCCTGGCGCCCAACCTGAAGTCCGAAGCCCTTGGGGAAATGGGCGGATGAACCCGTGTACCGGAGAAGCACGTCCGATATGAATGGACTCTGCCATCGTCCCTTCGTAGCGCCTGCGAAGTATGTCTTGAGGTTCGCGACATTGGTCTCGGCGGCGAACGTTGCCGCATAAACACTATAACAAGGCATCAGAAAGTAATAATATATCTCAATCATAAATAATTACATCTCAAGCGGGCGCAAGCCCAAGATGGTCTGACGATCCAAACTCAGTGAAGGCGGTTAGCCGTGTAAACGGACTGGGTGGTTCGTGACGCTGGAAGGAAGGGTTGGGAAGAGCGAGTGCAGTCGCTGGCTCGGAAACGGCGGTAACTTCTGCTTGTGTGCCAGCAATGTGCTTCGTCAAACACAATCCTGGACAACAACGATCGCTGTCCAGGGCTGAAAATCAGATCCCTAAAACCCTTTTGGAAGCTATCGTGTTCAAGATGCTCGATCGTAACAACAAGAACGTCCAGCTTCTTCACGTCTGAAGTCGTGAGTGAGTTGTTCCATGCCTCGACGGCAAGTTGATGCTCATCGACACTGTGCTCGAGATCCTTCCGAAGTGTGAAATAAAAGGGACAACAACGCCAATGTATACACCCCGATCCCACCCACCACTGGTGGGAGTTTGTGGAGGAGACTTCCCCATAGTAATTTTTGATGATACCCTATTCCACTCCCAACCACGGCTTCCCACCGCGAATTTTTAGGAAGAGGGAAAGGGTTGTCCTCACTTTTTGAGCAGGGAAAGGGTTCCCCTCAGTTTCATTGAGAAGGGAAAGGGTTCTCCTCACGTTTTTGATGAGGGAAAGATTCACTTCAGTTTAGCCTCAAAGTTTATATTTGCTAGCAACAGCCTCAAAGTCTTTCCTCGAGCACCAGCCTCCTTAATTCCCTCAGTCACATGGAGAATCTGAATATGGCAATATGAGGCAGTTGTTGTCAGGGTTATGACCTGACCGTTGATGGCAAGAAAAATAATATGTAAAGTCGATGTTGTGAGAGTGACACTCAATTTAAATTGTTAAGTCTGTCCCTGAGTTATATAGTTGTGTGTAATACCAACTTGGGGTCCTATAACACTCCACGGGGGTAACATAAAGGCAACGGGTGACAAGTACCAGTTGCACCCCTTGTGGAAGGAAAAACAAAAATTACCGTACATGGTTCGTGGATTGGCCCTTGAGATACTTCACACACTAGATTGGACTGAAGCACGCGAACATGAGAGACATACAATACATAAGCAGCTGTCAGGAACGTGTCCTGGCAAGTACTAATGTGCCCGAGGTCTGGGACAAATGCAGGTAGATTTCAGCCTTCCCGGGGCGTCGTTTTTGTTCGCTTTTTCATATACGCAATATTTTATAAAAACTTGTTCGTTTGCAGAGAACCGGGTGAAAGTAGAAAGCAAAACGTAAACAACTTCATATTGCCCACGGAGTGCTGAAAGAAATTATTCTAAAGTACAGTCGTTATCCTTCTCCCGCCAAAACGTACGACGAACACCTCGAGACTGCACACATGACCTTGGCTTGCTGGTTGTCATTAGAAATAAGTGCCACGATGATCTTCGAGGCTAGATCTCAATACTGCGTACATGTCAGCCATGCTTGGTAATAACATAGGGCGGCTCATGTGGCGTGCTGGGTCCTCTCTATGAGTCGATTTCACAGTAGCCCGAGGCAAATGCGCAGAATAGTCAAAACACCGTTTACTAAGATTCTACCCCAGGTTGGTCACTTGCCCATAGCACTCTGGTGGATACAGGCAGACCAATTGGCGTCGCCCAAGCTCTCTATCACTTTCAAGCTCCAATTCCTCGAGAAGGTATCGGTGCTTAATGTTTGGCCCCGCCCCTGGTCGCTGTGAAGATGTTGGATCCACTGATCGCGGCGGAGTCTTCAAATGATGTGGTAAACCATGCATGTTTTAGGATCTCTGCGACAGTCAGACGCTGCTCTGGGTGGTACCTTAGCACTTTGCGCAAGAGGTCCTCGAAAACTTCCACCTCCTCCTCCGTAAGCCTCACCCCTGGAGGCTCGAGGATAGAATCTGTGTCAGGCTCAGTACGAACATTGTTGTTACTCATGATGTTCGTCTCAACCGCAAGTTCATCTGTGAACGAATCATTGTCTGCTGCTCCTATATCCTCGATCAGTTCAATAAGTGGATGCTCCGTCAGCATACGAGTATTATTCGACCCATAATTTTTCGGTTTCCCATCCTCGTCGAAGTAGACATCGTGCTCCTCCCAGGAACTCCACCACGGCTCTGGGAGTCTGCCTAGAGTTTGTACCATCTGCCGAATCACTTCATGCGGGCCACCAAGAAAGGATTCAAACAGTTGACATCCGGCGCGAATCTCAAATACCGTGCACCCTAATGCCCAGATATCCGACCAAACACCTGCGTGCCCTTCGAAATAGAGCTCTGGTGCGCAGTAGGACATCGTCCATCCTACTTCGTTCTGTGGAGGCGGTGAATGTAACATGAAAGATTGGCCGAAGTCCACCAGTAGAACCTTATCTGTAAACCATTTCGATTCAAGGTTTGAGAGATTCGCAGGCTCAACCAGATACTCGGGTGCAGACACAATGTTATTAGGTTCTCCTGAACAAAGTAGGACTTCGTAAGTTCTTATTTCCACATCCCGGCCATCACGCAGTCGATTTGGATCCCTAGAACGAAGCTCAGATCCTGCGGGTGTTTTGAGCAACATTGTCCAAATCCACTTAACATGCTTGCCGAGTTTCTAGAATTTTTTTTTTCCGCTGTGAAGAATGAGGTCGAAAGCGGCGCAGTCTCTGTCCCTTACATCGGTCAGATCAACATATACGGGCGCCTATGCCTGTACATACACTAGCATGCGAATTGATATGAAGCCCGCAGAGGCAGCTCGTGATCGATCTCAGCACTAGCGAACCCTTCCTTGTGCTATAGCTATACAATTATCTTCGGGCGCGCGCGTATTAGTTTCAAGGTGCTCAAAGGACACCGAAATACATGGTCTCATTCATTGGCTAGAAGATAATCATTGTGGCACGTAGGTAGAGGCAAAGACGGGGAAGGCCAAGGAAACATAGAGATAGAAGTAGTGGAAATAAAGAGGATTGTTGAAACACATCTGAATATCACATATTGCTCATACACAAACAAACTATCAAAGAGGCGAATGTTCGTCTTCTTACACCTCACTATTTCTTGCCACCTGGCTGAGTATATGTCGAGTTACCCTTGCCATTGTTATAGTAGGTGCTGCCGTTCGAGTTGTTGTAGTAGTAGGATCCGTTACTGAAACCTTCATTAGTCATGGTGCAGGAGAAACGTTGTGACAATTACATAGAAGAAATGCGTATGAAGAATCAGGTCGAGGCAGATGAGGTCTTGCATGCAGATAAATCTCATGAATCACTCACCTGTTCGAATAGTGGTAGGAGTTCTGATTCGAAGCACTCGACCCATAGTCACGAGCGCAGTAGTGGTTTCCCTATATCATACTGCGTCAATAAGTGGCACCGTAGTCGGCCAGGGTAAAAATATATTTCAGCGAACATCGCAGAAGGTGCCCAACTGAAACAGAATGTATGGCAGAGCAAGGAGAGCAACTTAGCGGCCGGTGCGATGTGGGATCGTTTACTGACCTGGCTGTTGGTTCCAGAGCTCTTGTAAGAGTAATCGTTCGAGCCCTTTTCTGGCATGATGAAGAATTCTGAATGCTCGGGAATATGGTTCTATTGTGTGCTGGTGATGTAGAAAGGGATGCTGTGACAAGATGTTGTCACCGGTGGGGTAGCAGTAGGGCAGTATTTAAGTTTCAGGACAAAAGGGCACGCTGAAACAGGTGTGATGGACATGCAGCCTTTCAGGCACAGTTGCGTAGATGGTGATGGTAGTATATAACTGTTGAAATCTCCCAGCGCCAGGTAGTGTCTGTGGAAGCGGACACCTAACCCTAATAGTTAAAGTTGTGCTGTGGTGAGGGTTCCCCCCTGAATGGTGAGTGTCTATCATTTTTGAGCTCTTTGGCGCCTAACAATTTGCTATTTACTTCGTTGTGTAGGATGTAATACAGACTTTAATAATCCTTTTGGTGTTGTGGGCGTTGGGACGGTGTCTACACCGACCAGTTGTCCCCCTTGTGGGAAGAGGTTGCAACTGATCCGTGTATCTCACACCACTGTGTAAAGTCCCTACGGTACAAAAAAAAATTCAGCTGTGACGAGATTGAAATTGGCCACAAACGCGCACGCTGGACTACCGTGTTTTCGCAACTCTCTAATCGATTCTCTGACCTACTTTGAGAGAAAGCCAGTGATTACTATGAGAGCGATTACCCCTAGACGATTGTGTTCGCATTTATCAGTTTACGAAGTTGCAGCACGGTCATGATGATGACACAATCCTCTTGGGTATTTCAGCCTCCATCGCTGGACAATATTGAGCAAATAGAAGGTTATCGAAAAGGTGGATTTCATCCTGTTTCCATAGGAGACAGCTTTTCCAGAGGAAGATATCGAATACTTCACAAACTTGGGTTCGGAGGATTCTCGACGGTCTGGCTAGCTCGAGACGAGCACAGTCATCGACTTGTCTCCCTTAAAATTATCACCGCAGAGGCTTCGAGCACATGCAATGAACTGAAGATTCTCCAGCATCTCAAAGAAAGCGCAACATACCACCCTGCGTGTGGTCACATTCTGTCCGTTTTCGACGATTTTACAATCGAAGGTCCCAATGGCTTCCATACATGTCTGGTATCTCTGTTCGCCGGTCCTGATATTTGTCCAGATATGTTACAGTCCAGGTCGGCGCGCTGGCAGCCGCAGACTGCATGGATCTCTAGCTCGAAAATTCGCGAAGCAGGTGACACTAGTAGTAGGATACCTACACTCTAGAGGAGTCGCACACGGAGGTATTTTATATGCTAACCGTTGGCTTTGACCTTGCGCTGATGCGGCATTTAGATCTTAACACCTCGAACGTTCTGATCCAACTTGCACATGTCGGCTCGTGGTCGGATCAAGATGTTTATGAACTACTCGGTTTCCTAACTACCTGTCTGCCGATGTGAATGGGAATTGGCCATGTAAAATCCTGTCAAGAAGAAAGCAGGAATGCCGATTAAACGAATGTACTCTTCCACGGTAGCTTTCGAATCAAAGTGCAAAACTTTGTCGAGCTTTTCATTAGAGACTATGATCCTCGTGCAGCCACTGTACGTGTCATGGCAGACATAGAAAGGCCCATTTTCTTCTCCTGCTCTGCATTACACACTGTTCGGAAGAGGAAATAAGGCGATCCGGGGCACACAACCATCTCTCACGTACCCAGTTTTTCAGACACAGCTTTTTGTGAACAAAAGGCGTTGTTAAGTGGTTGATAATCAGGAGCTGGGAAATAACATGAGTATCATCTTCGGTCTTGTGATTGATACTTGTGATAAAACTTAGACATATAGAAGGGAATCGCTTGCTTGTAGTTATGAATGATGTGTTTACAAGACACCAAATTTTCCAGCGATACTCGTCATGGCAAGCAAATGCGCTCTATACCACCATTCTCATCTTGAGTTTATCCCCGTTCACGATCTCTTCTTGTTTCGACATCAGCTCCGGTAGATCCCAATTCGAGCTGATATACCGGCCCATCAGCCACTCTCTCCGCCCTTGTGTCAGCCATGTGATCGTGTCGGCCGCGAGCTGAGGCCTATCGACCAGAAGAGAGTGCATAGGTTCTGGCATCCCCAACGCCAGTTCTGTGGGTACCCCGCCGGGATGCAGCGCGTACGTGACGATCCCCTGCGACTCGTATTCGGACGCAACGAACTCGGTGAATCGGAGGAGAGCAAACTTGGCTGTCTGGTAGGCCGACGCGCCGTATCGGCTGTAGTGTGCGCCAATGGAGCTGACATTGACGATGATCTTCTGGCCGCCTTTCAGCATCAGCGGCAGGAATGCGCGTGTCATCAGATACACGCCCCGCAGGTTGATCTCCCACGAGAGCCACCATTCGGATGGGTCACTATCCGCCACCGGCTTCCAGTTTTCCAGGTAGCCGGCGTTATTGATCAGGACGTCGAGACACCCGACTTGTTTCTCCGTCTGTGAGACCGCACTGCCAACGCTGGCTTCGTCCGTCACGTCCAGCTGTAACTTCAACACCTGCGGCGTCGAGTGCCCGGCCTCTTCGGCGGCGGCGAGGACGTCTTTCTCGACGTCATCGAGATTGGAGCGCGCGGCGATGACGATGGTGGCGGCTCCCGCCTTTGCGAATGACACGGCGGTCGCGCGACCGATCCCCTTGGACGCCCCGGTGATCAGGACCGCTCTGCCATGCTGGTCAGATTTGGTTTTGGGATCAATAGCGGGATAAGTATCGTGGTGCGTTGTCGAGGTGAATTGGCTTCCTGTATTTAGTTTTAGCTGTCATTCTTTCCAAGACGAAAGACCCTCAAATCCACGCAGAAATAAACACAATCATAAAAGTGGGGTTATGCTAACCAGTATAATCAGGTTGAGAGGCCATGATGCTAACCTTCGAGTAGGCGATTGCAATAAAAAAATATATTCAACTTAAACACAAATATATGTAGTGAACAAAAGGCGGAGGAAGAAATTTGTTTTATGTCTAGAACGCCTAGGCCAAGTCCATTGTTTTCCACTGATGTCAAATCGAGCATCGTTTCCCGGAGATAGCGGTGTTATCTCCGACGAAGTAACTAATCCTGCATACCCTCTAATACTCGTCGCAGGTATTCCTAAGCTGTAGTTCCTATCGTTGCAAGCTAAAGAAACACAATATGTTGAATCAATTCTATTCTCTAAACGATTTTCAAATAGCGAGAGAGTTTGTGCATTAGAAGCGCAAACATTGCTACCAAGACCGGAGACATTGACTCGTCCGTATGATCGTAAGCTTGCGAATAAATTTAGCGAATATTATTCGCAATGGTTGTGAGTTGCGAATACGAATAACGAATATTGCTGATTTCTGCGAATATTCGTATTCGCAACAGCCCTACGGGCCCCTACCTCTCATCCAGTCCAGTCCCGTTACAATTGCGCGAACGTCGGAATTGCTCTCACGGAACTTCTATGTTCCTCGCATGCGGAAATTAGTCGAACGACAATGACTCTTGCTATCCTACAGGCAACGGAGGTACAAGATGCAATCTCATTAGCTGGTTACCTGCTCGACGCACTTAATCCCCGGATTTCTTGCCTCTATTATACTACGACGTAGATTAGGGTTTACTGTAATGTGTTGAGGCAAATATTCGACTTGGTATTAATCATGTCGACAAAAGTTCTTAGTTATGTACCATAACCACAGTGCTGACAATCTTGCTGACAATCTAACCTGCTCGTCACCTCACCGCGGCCCAACTACAAGCTGCGCCATGTGACTGGGGCTGGCACGAGCGATCCGATCATGGTTGGCCTGTGTCCCGTACAAATGGTGAAAGATTTTCTCATCTCAGTATATGAAAAACGGACCCAATGGCGTAGTGAGTACCATCAAGCGCTCATCTTCTGTACTTTGGTCGTGCTGCCGGACAAAAATGCGGACCTGATGCAGATCAGCAGCGACCATGCCTTCGCTAAGTTAATCCAAAGTGGTCTAGCTTCCATAACTCTACCATCGCAGGGACATCTTGGTGTTTGTTTCCCAAAAGTGCGTCTCCATGCGTCAGAGGTAAATCTAGTTCGCGCACATACTCTATCTTTTGGCATCTTATATAATTTGATTAACAGAGCGTAAAGGAGCGGTGTTCGGGCAATAAGGCGAACAAAGAGTTGTTCTGCGCTACTCTGCACAGGCGGTCGAAGAGCGGTTCAAGCTCAGGATGATTTCCAAGTTGACATAGAATAGAGAGTCCACGAGATAAAGAAAAAGGAGCAGATGAAAGTTTAATTATATTGCAAGCCAATTTTCCAGATATATAGTTACCAAAATCTGGCCTTATTATTAACCGTCGCCCGCTAACTTGGCCATTTTTCAGAAGATTCCACGCCTCTTGCACTTTCGATGGGCCACCTAAAATATCTCCGGAAGCAACTTAATCTTACCATTTATAAGTCCTTCTTCTAGGAGATTCCACCAAACCCACCGGGAAAATTCCCTATTCTCCGACTTTAAATAATCATCAAGGTATTGAGCAAAGAGGCCGGTCACTCCAGGAGGTAGTTGAACCCCCTTTCTTACGCCCATCGTTGATAAGAAGCTCCCCCACCCATGAGCAGCTAGCACATGGCCGATCGTGACTTGATCTGAGGCCGAGTCCGCAGCTGCAAGAACGGCTTCAAAGGGGCCGAGAGAAGTAAGGTCGTGGACCACAGAAGGTGACTTTCGATCGATGAAATGCACTGCCCCTAACGAGACCACGAGCTGTGCGTTGTGGGCTGATGCAACGCCGACCACCGTGTAGCCTGCTTGAGAGGCCAGTTGCACTGCGAACGCGCCGAACGAGGATGAGGCTTCCCAGATCAAGACCTTTTTAGACTTATTACTTGGCTTCGGTTTGTTTGATGGCCGGTCGAGATGCAAATGTAATATCAACGCGCTCACAGTACCATAACAACTCGAAATCGCAGACGCGGCCTCGAACGGGACGTCGCCAATCTATTGTCTTGTTAGCATACTTTAGAGATGCCGCGCGACGTTTTCTGTCAAGGGTGCCGGAACAAATAAGTACCTTTGCTGTCAACTCTTGTTAGGTCAACGCATACCGTTGATAAGCGCCAAAACGTGCGTCATTCCGAATAGTGCCTGCGCTGTTCGTGACAATACGGTCCCCTTCCTTAAATCGAGTCACACCAGCACCTAACTTTGACAACGATGCCAGAGAAAGATACTGGATACCAAAACAGATCAGTTTCAGTCACGTAAAAGGGATCTGCCACCTCCAAGACCGCAAAATGTATCACTCACGCCCGATTATAGTTGGTACTTCAATTCAAACGGTAAGATACCTTCTTGGATCTTGTACTCAGCGGGTTGAACAGCGACGGCTCTGATCTGAAGGACTGCTTCGTCAGCTCCCTAAGAAGTACCCTGGCTGGTTCAGATATTCAGATAGAGTTGCGAGAACTCATCCTCCAGCAGCATCTTTGGATCTCACCTCGATAAGAAGCTCATGCTCACCCGGGTCGGGTGTACTGGCTGGAGCGATTTCTAATTCCTTCCCTACGCCTGGAAGCCAAGCCACGAGGTTTTGAATTGGTGGCATCGATCTGTAGTGGAGGGCCAGGCATCTATCAAAGCAAGAATAAGGTCACCCCTTGAGGAATCCACACGTATACTTATACCCGGTTGCCCTTGTGGTGGCTGCTCAATGCGGGGTTTATTCGAGACGATATAAGGTTCTAATAGCGTGACTGAAATACGTTGTGCACCCGCATTGTACCGGGGAGATCAAGCCGTGCCGCACGCGTTCTTACCTATCATCTGTAATCGTGAACGGCCCTAGGAAGCGATGCTCTAACTTCAGCGTTTGCCTTAATGTCTTGATGTTCTCGTGGTTCAACGTCACCTGGTGGCCTGTTTTGGAACGTATGTTGTTGACGTATTTCGCCTGCTCGTCTTGTGCTGCAGTCGTGACCGCACGCAGCTCCTCCACTGGGTTCTGCAAATCCTCAACCCGATCGGTTCTTTGCGTCACTCCATTCTAAAGGTGGAATATTACGCGTGAGTCCTGCATTACGGAGATGAGCCATTCGGAACCAAGTGCGCGATAGAGACGGAAAGTGCATAGTGACTGGTCTTGTCGACAGAGAAGTCGATAGGGACGATTGGACATGCTTCGAAGTTGCCCACGTCTTTCCGCTCTCCCATGGAGATCTATTCAAGGAATTAAATTGTAGTTAGTGGATTCGAATAGAACAGGACAGCGACACTCCGGAATTAACTCTTGTCAGAATGGATTACTCATTTTCTGGAGAATACATCAAAGAAGTAAAGTATATGTTTTATAGACAAATGCTGCGGAGTGAATGATAAAGGAATGATTCTGACGGAGAGACACGAACTGACCGAGAACCTAGATAACCACTCACCTGTCGGATAGATGAAGAGATCCGACGGGCAAACGAATATGCCGACACTGTTGTCCGACGTGCATGAGATCCAGAGACATCGAGTCGGACGTTAGCTATCCCGCAATCATGAATAGATTTGTGACACGATCGGCCCTACTCGGTTTCTGTGGCCTCTGTGCATGTTAACCGCGGTTGCATGAGCCGCGCGGCACATCTGACGGCGCCTTTGACACCTTGCTCCCGTTAACCGAGACACGTTTGGTGTACGTCAAACAATCGGATCCCTGTACCCTAGCCCTTGGTCGCTCCTTGTACCCTAACCCTCTGACCTTCGCGACTACATCGCAACTACATCACCAATATTATGGTGTGCTAAATTTTTGTAAAACCTATACAACTTTTAAAAAAAATTCAAGGATCCAGATGGTGTAATTTTTGCTCTGGCAATTTTGCGCGTTGTTAATTAGTCGCTCCCAGTCGCTCTTCGTTTGCAGGGTGAACCACCCACCCTGAACCATGAGCGACTGTTTTCTTTACTATGGCGGAGTCGCTCGCCGGTCCCTGGTTTAGGCCCTGAACTCAATGTACGAGAGTAATAAGCATAACATAGCCAAAATCTCGACAACCCCTTCATAGGGCTGCTCCGAATATTCGCATTTGCGAATATTATTCGGCGAATAATTATTCGCACCATTTTGCGTTGCGAATAACGAATAACGAATATTATTCGCAGGATGTCCGCGCAACGAATAAAATTGCGAATATTATTCGCCGAATATTCGTTATTCGCATATTTATTCGCAACCCCTGAACCCTGAAACCCTGAAACTCACAAGCAGTGCTCATAGGGTTCCAACACAAGAAGAAGCAAAGGCATTAAGGCACAAAATGACAAGCAAATGAAAGGCGGGGACATAAACCGCAAAACGAAAGACACAAACCACAAAACGCAAGACTGACGCACTGTTCAGGCCTGCTCCTGACACCTATATACACCCTGCAGCAGCATCAACATCCGCATCATCTCTCCCTGCAGTGAGTGTCTTCTCACTCCCAGCAGGTCTCTCCCTGCGTTAAAGAGCCTCTCTACTGAAACTTCAGAGGCAGGGATTGCCCAGAGCAAGAAAAGTGCGCAGCTCACTATCAATTTACTCCTTACATCACATTGAGCTGGAAGGCTGTAAGGGC
>PPJX02000056.1:0-100644 GCA_003705915.2 Lipomyces lipofer | reverse complement strand
AATTATCCAATTAATTAACCACAGTGGCACCAGTTGATAGAGCGGATTCAGACCATTAGTTGCACCAGGTCCATGGGGGTGGGGGTGGGGTTGGCAGATTCCTTGGATGGCGTGTTTGTTTATATACCGGGAATTTAAAGCAATATGTATGTTGCAGTTGATATCACAGCTCCAGATTCCCCTATTTCATCCTGATATGATAGCTACGTGACTTGGCATTCATTAACATTTCCTAGTAATTTAGCGATCAAAAGCCTAAACCTCAAAATCGTTTAAAAAGCACGTGCATAAATGATGACCGGACCAATAGGCAGAAACCAGATAAAAGTGGAGCTACCCTTGTATTGCCCTCGAGTACGGTGACTTTAGACTTCTGCAGAGGGAAAGCTACTGTGATGGTGTTCGCTTTGGGAGCTGGAGGAGGTGCTCGAGGATGCTCAGGAGTTACCTAAAAGGACTTACCGGTATTTAAAGGATTTATCCGGTATTAAGAGGGCACGCGTTGAATTTCAGCGCGTCAAGCCCCAAACGCACGACAACCATGCCCCTGTAATCTCTGTCGACTTTGACTTGTCTTTATCCTAGAACATCTCCACCTCCGCACACAATTGTATCTTCATCGTCCAGCAGCATATCATTGCTATGAAATGCCTCGCGGCGGTACGGATCTACCGGTACTGCAGCAGCCATGATTGATGAGCGACAGCTTACCTCTGAACTTCAGAAGTCAAAACTATGCGCGGACTTGCTTGAAGTAGATCAAGACTTCCTCGATGTGGCGCCCAAACGTCGTGCCATCGTGCTTTCTCATGAAAACGGATTTATGGGTGCTCGGCCTTCGGAGTTAAGTTGACGAGCCCGTTGTGTTACTTCTATAACAAGAAACCCGCTGCGACTGCTACCTACCTATTTATTAGTGTCGTTATCTTGTGCTACTTTTACACCGACATTTCAATCCGAAACTTCTGCACCCAATAATCCCCATAACTTCACATCGCAAACTTTCCTCCGCATATTCTCTCTAAGCTAGAGTCCCTCGGTGAGGAGCGTATCCAAGACCTAGATAAAGGGAAAGTATCTCTCCAAGTCATTTCCCATGGTCCTGGTAACATATCGTCACTCGTCTGTTCGGCAGCTAACGATGATCTTGCCTCTGCCGTTTCCCGGAACCCAACTCGATTGGCGGGTTTTGCTATGCTCCCAATGAGCGAGCCTGCTGCCGCCGCGAAGGAGCTGGAGCGTTGTGTGAAGGAGCTGGGCTTTGTCGGTGCCTTGGTGGATAATCATCTGAACGGGCAATTCTACGATGACGAGCGCTTCTGGTCGGTCTTCGAGAAAGCGCAGGAGTTAAACGTCCCGATCTATATTCACCCCTCGTTTGCATCCGATTCTATGATGGAACACTACAAAGGGAACTACAGCGATTCGGTCGCTATGGCTTTGAGTGCTTATGGCTGGGCTTGGCACACCGAGACCGGGCTTCATATCCTGAAGTTATTCGCCAGTGGGCTCTTTGATTGCTTCCCCAAGTTGAAGATTGTGATTGGGCACATGGGAGAGATGCTACCATTTCAACTCGAACGCATTTTCCTAATATCTGAGAGGTGGGGTAAAAGGGAGCGAGGTTTGAGAGAGGTTTGGAGGAACAATATCTGGATCACGACAAGTGGCATGTTCTCGCTGACTCCTCTGGCTTGCCTTCTGCAGACGACTTCCATTGATCATGTGCTGTACAGCGTTGACTATCCATTTTCAGCCAATGAGAAGGGATTGAAGTTCTTCGAGGAGATTGAGAAGAGTGGCTTGATTGCGGAAAAGGACCTTGAGTTGTTCGCATTTGGAAATGCGGAGAATTTGCTGGGTGTCAAAGCGAGAAGCTCTTGAACGTCTAGTGTTTCCAGAAAATCTTCGTTGAATTAATTCGCAAAGACCAATACATCATCATAACTCTTCACTGTCAAGATGCACGTTCAATCTTGGATGAATTGAACTTGAACGTTGAACTTTCGTCTCGTCTTAACAACTGTCCTCTCACTCACTCTCGGCAATCCAGAACCTCCCCAAGTCTCGAGACTTCACACCTCCTGTCAAATTTAACACCTTCAGTTATTTCTCTAGCCTTTGCAAGAACTTCCACCTCGTCGAACCAATCGTTTCACGATCTCGCCGTTTCTGGAAGAGTCACCGACCCAAAAGACCTCAGGTCGATCTGCGATATTCATTGCTTCTCCTCCACTCTCGATCTACAAAACGATTGCGGTCACCTTTCCAACTCATCCTCCACGACTCCACAACTAAAGGGGTCTTTCATCATCAAAGAACGTATTGACAAAGTACAATCTCTCGTTACCTTTCAACGATACGAGAACAGCAAGAAAACATTTCTTTGTTGCCATCACTTGTTGACACACTTAGCAATACAACCCAGACTCTTCGAAGTCAATCTAAAGGACTCGTGTGGGCAGCTTGCCGCGAACATGATTCCTCTGAGTAGATCTGAATGGAAGCTGTCGTCAAATTCAACCTTTTCGTTGGTTACCAGACTGATCCCAATCTTATCTTATCAGATCCTGCTAGATCTTAGCACCTATGTCGAACAGCCAAGTAGAACCCTAATACAAGCAAATTGTGCAGTTAGTCTTATCCAGCTAAACAATTTCTGAATATAAAATGCGGGAGAACTTGGAAATCTTAGGAATGCGTTGGATTTGTTCAATACATCGAACCTCAAATCCTAAGTAGGACCTATGCTTTCTGGTTTTGCAGCCCGCCGAGCCTTCGGCTTTCGTAAAAAGTTGTTACCACGCTCATTAAAAAGCGTAGTTCACCGCGTTTGTCCCTAAAATTTCAGCTTTTACTCGCTATTTACAGAAGCCAAAAATTGCGGCATGCGAAACCTGGAAGGGATATATAATGACGTCTTTGTAAACGAACGAAATCTGAGCACAATTTCTTTTGGCTGTACCTCCGTTACCACGCTTTGAGTTGAAAGATCTGACTGGTAGCTCTGCAGGAACTCACCCGTGACATCCAGAGAAATTCAGGAACTTTCTTAAGCGTAAATACTTTCGGGCTCGCAAAAGAATCAGCACCTTTCATCGTCGTATGCTTCTATAGTCTTCTGGCGACAGAATATTATCCTCAGGTAGTGGTTCGTCTGAAGGTCAACCGTCCTCTGTATTTCTTTCTCACCTCGCCAGTCCACGCGTTTGTCGGCTTACACGCACATATATTCTTATAATAGGGCTTGGTACCAATAATTATCTCGAGCTAATCGACCACACATATTACGTTGCAATTGCTCCCATATTGACGATATGTACCTGCCATTGTCCAAATCTATATTGCAACCACCAATTTCTCTCCACTAACACCCTTGCGCATTAATTCCAGGCCCTTTTCCAACGTATCGAACCCGTCACCCACTTTGTGCACTGGGAGCGGCAACTTGTACTTATCCTCCTCCAACAATGTTTGTAATGCTAGCATTATATTCTTGGCTCCTTGCAGCTGGGATAAGTCTCGACCCCTGAACATTAACGAATCCACACCGCTGGGGACCTCAATCTCCTCGTCGCCGGTCCATACCTGTGCATACCTCTTGGGTCCATTTGAGTCAAACGCCTCAAAACATGTCTTTGCGTGCTACCACCGCCAACGGCGTCAATGATTGCGTCGACGCCTCCAGATCCCGGGCTTGCCAATTTTACGTCCATGATCAATGAGGCCGAATTTCGATCAAAGTCCCCGTTAGCGCCGAGAGTATTGGTGATATGGCTATGATTCTTTGGCGAGCTAGTTACCAAAATCGTGCAATCTGGGACTGCAAGACGAAGAAGTTGGATTGCGGCTGCGCCAAGTGCGGAGCTACCACCTAGGATCAGAACGGAAGAGGGTTTAAAGCCAGTTGTTGGCCCATCTTTGAGGAATGGTAGCAAACACTTCCCTGTTTGTGCTGTGACTATACTTATGGGCTGTAGGTACCTCGGTATAACAGTAAAAGCTGTCGGCGGATTCGGCGGTCGAAGCTATAGTGTTAGGGGTAAGACCAACTATATGAGTAACACGGCAAAGTCCTACGGACTTGGGAATTAAGAATTACAGTTTGACAACCAATATCTGACAAACAAATTTAACGTATATGTACAGAGTATAGACAAACATATATCCAAAAATAAAAAAATGATATTTCCCGCTATAGGTCTGCAAATCTGATTTCACTGGACCACAAGCAATGACAAATGAGAATCCATGCCACAAAATTCAACATTTCCCACCTAAACATACAACGCAGTATCATACAATAAAATACAATACGAACCTATCGCAGTAGAAGCAATTAGCAAAAATAAGATATATATACACCTGTCCGGCCTCATCCAAAAGTATATCATCACAACTTTCCTCAGCGTTCACGTCGTAAATAACATCCCACTATCCAACATCGACAACCCCATGCAAAACCACATAAACAGGTACAAGAAAGAGAACAATATGTACAGCATGCATCATGTGGTCACCACCGAATGCAAAAAGAGAAAAGATTGAACTCCACCATCTTCGAAAAAAAAAATGCCTTCTTTGATGCCAGAGTATTAAGCTGTAACTTCCACTGCCGGAACACCATTGACTTGCCGTCGCCTGGGACGACGAGGACCACCGCCGTTGGTGCCACCGCCGACTTTTAGACCAGGCGAGGCGGGCGGTGTGATTTCCTTTTTGATATCTTCGGGTCTCATTTCCTCCGTGTTGGAGGTAGAGCTTTCGTCGGTTTTGGCTTCTGAGGATGTGCTAAGTGTAGTTTTGTGATCCACTTGGCGGAATGCATTGTCTGGCGTGGACTCCACGTCTGGGGCGTCTGAGGAAGTGGCCGCGTCAGCGGCCCGTTGGGGTGCCTGGTCTGATGATGGCAGGACATTTTGTGGATGAGACTGCGAATCGCCCTCCGACTTCTCCAGTGGTACCGTCCCAGTTACCTCTGGCCCCCGTACGTCATCGCCTCTGAGATTGGCAGTCTTCGCCCTGGCACCAGGCATTGCCTCTGGCACAGACCCAGGCTTACTCTCTGTAACTTCTTGAGCTGACGATACGGCCTCGACGGCAGCCGCCGCAGCTTCTTGCATTTGCAGCTTTGTCGCCATGTTTAGTCTCTCGTACGGACTTTGATCCGGCCCTTTCGGCAAACCGTTCTTTTTCCCGCCCTGCTGTTTGTAGACGTCTTCGTTGATCCACTTTTGCTCACCTGGGGCGAAAACGTAACCCTCAAATTTGGGATTCGTCAGCGCACGCCGAGAGTATTCTTTCTGCAGGACCTTCTCAAATTCGTAGGGGATGTATGCCTTTGAGCCAATGAACAGCGTCTCCCGCAGAGGCAGGATGTCGTCGACAGCGTATTTGTGGTTATTCTTACACGATATGACGTTGGGATGGCGAATTGGATCGACCTCGGCAAGTGCTGTAATGTCGATGTACAGTCCGGTTTGCATGTCAACAAAGCGGCCATCTATAACGTTCTGGCCATTTGAGCGTTGGCGGTAGACAAAGAAGGGGTTGATGTCGATGTAGTAGCTGCGGGTTTGTTGGTCCGCGGTTGTGAAGGTGTAGGAGGTCGCGTTGAATTGTTGGCCCATTCTCTGCATGGTTTTGACAAACATTTGCACATCGACGTCGACGTCCCTGTACGATGTTAGCTAATGCAACAACTCGCAATGCGACAGCAATGCGACAGTTGGTGAGTTGCAACGCGGAAGCAAGCGCGCTGCAACAGCGCTCAAGCCGGACCAGACAAAAGTAAGGGAAAAACAATACTCACCAAGGCAGAGGCGCGCCATTCCAATACCAGCCAAGCAGCGTTCCATGCGCAATCCACGACTCGATTTTATTCTCTTGCAGAAAGCTGAACCAGGCCTGCAGCATATACTTGATATTTTGCTCGCGTTCCGTGTCGGACAGCTCGCCCTTGAAGTACCGGCGGTCGTAATGCAGGCCTATCCACTGCTTCTTTGCCTTGACTGCCGCCTCGAAGAAGTACTTCGGTGGGGGGCGGACGGGGTGACGCGGGGGAGCTATGTAGAACTGCTCATGGGTGATGGACATGGGGACAGAGGTGTCTACGATGTCGGGCGTAGCGGAGAAGAGGGCCGACAAAAGAATTGTGAAGAAAGAGAAGACGAGCAGCACCACCGCGTAGAAGAACACAAATGAGCGGCGCAACATTATGCAGGCGATGGTGGTAGTAGAATGCCGGTATGTGGGAGGAGGCACGTATGCGACTGGCAAGTCAGTATCAGCGAAGTCGGAGGTTGCAGCTGCGCGATGACGCACCTGACGTTGACAAAAAGCAACTTGGGAAAGCCGAGAGAGTGCTCGAACCTAAGGGAATGTCCGAGGAAATCCGTAGGGATAAGAAGGGCGAGAAAATAGTGAGAAAGTGGTGAAAGGGAGCTTACGCGGTGGCAATTGGTTCTGGCGATAGCTTTAGGCGTTGGCATACGATGAGGCCCATGGTTCAGGTGGGAGATACCGGGACGACAGACGACACCACTCCAACGATCCCCGCCGAGTACGCCAAACTCTACAATTATCAATCTGATGAACCCTGTTTAGTACCACCAGGCTGTTACCGGGAATCGGCCAAACCAGTGACACTATTACGCTCGTAATGGACTGATCCTACGCTACTGAGGGCTGGTGCCTGATACCTGAGCTGCCACTGCAGACTGAAAGCTGAGCTGGTACCGCGCGCTGATCCGGGGCGAAAATGTGAGCAAAAGGTTTCCACCTCGAGTCAGGACGGCCCCGGTGCGAGGCTCAATCTTTAGTCAGGTCTCGCGACCTTGCGCACTCGAGCTCCTGCCTCTTAGGATCTAGTGTAAGCTGGACCGGCTGTATGAGGAATATTACCCGGGCTCTACGGGTTGCGTAGTTAGCGAGCGACATCTCTCAGCGAACCCAAAGCTCGGGACTGGATGTGGGTCAGACCGAAGCCGGGTAAGGATTAGACCGCATGAGCTGGAGTCACTGGAGCAATTTCCGGATTGAGACGAGATCACGCCAAGCCGGCAGCTCAGGGTACACTGCAACGTTTCTCGCAAAGGGATCATCTCGCAACGCCGGCAAGATCATCGACGCAGGGTTCGGGCTAAATGTAACGTGCTATGCGCTGCGACGTCATGCTGCTTCAGTGCCGAGAGCCGTGGCTTACCCCCAGCAGATTGCGGCGGTCCGATTCTACCAAGCTTCATAAAATACATCTTGTGATTCAGGATGCAGCGCGGAGATGATGAGATACGACATGTCCAGGCCAGCGGGCCGGTCCGCGTTGAATTGTTGTGCTGTATGTATGTCGTGCACAGTACATGTCGTGTTGACGGCGTTTGGCATGTGGTAAATACTTGTAATGGGCATTTGTGGTTTTAGTTCCCGTTGGGGGCGTGCCGACTCGTTCGTGTTTTAACCCTATCGTAGCTCGGAGAGAACTTCCCGAATGTGCAAACCCGTACTATTGAAGTCTGTGGCGCCCGCTTACGAGGAAAGGGTGGTTGTATCCAAACAGTTTCCGAGGTTGATGCTGATCGGGTCTGGATAATCAACATCCTATGATGATGGATCTATATCCGGGGTCTCACTGCAAGTTCAGCGGCGCAGTTAGCATGGCCGCGTACGCTGCAAAACCTGGTCGTCGACGTTTAGCCAGTGAGATCTCTGCGTTTCGTCATTGGTGGCTTTGGACCTGATAACAGAAAGTCAAAATTGCGCCTCCGCCCCCGAAAAAAGCGGGACCACCATATCTCCGGCGCCGCGCAAATATCTCCAATTTCGTGGCCGTAAATGCACAAAAGCACAATTCCACGCAACGCGATCATATGCGGTTGTGGAATGTCAGTGTTCAAACGAAACTGACCCGATTCGTCGCTGACTCGGTAGTATTTGCGACGATGTCGGTTTAAAATTACTGGGGTGTCGTTATCTATCGTTTTACTGTCCAAGCGTACCACGACTGCCGACGGGGCTACTTGGAGACTTCGCAAGGGCATCGCGACGTTTCGAGTTCTGTCAATCCGAAGAGTTCGATTTGGTTAAAGCGAGTCTTCACAGTCATCTTCATGTGGCAACTATGCATTTTTCTATTAGAATCAAATAGGTCCCTATAAAAATTCTACGATAAGGAGATTTGCCGTTTCGCCCACCTCATAACATGACAGCCATGCGACGACCTGGTGCTGGCTATACGATACTTGTTGTACATTATTCATCGTCTCATCGAGATTCTGGAACTACCGACGACTTAGCCAAGCCACGAAATGAAACGGATGACGCGTCGCTCCTGCAGTTTCAGGGACTAGTGCTGTCTCACTCGCACTAGCCGAGACCTATTTCAAGCGCAGGCGAAGCGGAAAAGCCGATATGCCCGCAACCCTGAGTATACCGTATGGTGCATCCAAAGTTGCGTACACGGCACAATAAACTTATGGATAACGCACCATCTGTTATGCAATGATTATCTAGATGATGGAGCGATAGAAAACCCAACATGCAAATCAGATTATCTAAAATAATCTCCGTTTTTTTTAACAACTGTCACTGAAGGCAAATATTTTTCGCATTTGCTGGTTCATCGAAGTGTAATCTACGAGATTCAATTGATCTCCCGATTTTAATCCTGTCTTTACAAGGAACAGTGAAGCAATATATACGAAGAAAGAGCATTATCCCCATCAGCTCAATTTGATTGAGAGTATCAGACAGCCTGCCATTTAACGCCGTCAGCCGGCGTAGTTCTACCGGACCAGTCCGTGATGTCGAAAAGCGACAATGCGCCTTAGATTGACTCGATTGTGGCGGGCGACAATAGCATGCAATAAATAATCGGCTACTTCGAAATAAGAAGGTCTTTCGTTCCCCTCACCGTTGTCTTCTTGGCTGACTCTACTTCCCAGGATATCCAAAAATCCAAAAGCCGAACGAAAGTATATGCTGTTTCTCGATTGGTTCGACGCGTTCTTCCCTAACCTTCCATCTCCTTAGCCGTGCAACTCTGAAGTTGCATCATATATTGGCCCTCCTCGTTAGTTATCGATCTTGGTTGCTCTGAATATTTCTCTATTCTTCGGGCAGCATATGTTTTTAAATTCAGTTCAGATCCCATTAATATCTGCCGTGACATCTTCAGTTTTGTGTCGAGACGATGGTTTGGTGTGTTCGCGATCCTTGGTGGTCACTCCGAACACTGATGTCCGGCATAATTCTCTGAAGCCGAGGATAACTTATAGGTGGCATGACCGATGTACAGTATGTCCAGTACAGTGCTAGACCAACGCAGTCTTCACCTCTCGGATATAGCTGTGTGCTTCATCATCCCTAGAAGGCTGTTCGCACCAATCTTATTTATGGGCTTCATTGTTACAGTTATGACCTAGTGGTGTTACAGCAGCAACATTAATCTGGAAGTCAGTGAATAAATTTCCTGTGAATTGGCAAAACCAGGAAGGTACTGTGCCTCTATGTATACTACGCCATGGCCTTACGGTTACAAGCCAGCTCGTTGTAAAATATGTTGTCATCGCGCGAATGGGAACCGTCCTGGTTATAAGAGGTCAAAACTGTTATTACCCATTACATATAATCCCACGCTGCCCACAGCATCTTCATTGCCCTTCTGTCCCTCCAGTGATGCCGCGAAACAAATATAGTGTGCGCTATGAGTTCCCCCGGGGTGAGTATTTTGTTTTATGGTTTCTTTGATCGAGAATAGGTGCGACAGACTAGCAGCGTTCCACATTTACAATATCATATCGACGTCATCTGCCCTTGTCACCCATACTGAACAGTATGGATCTTTAGGACATCATCGCAGTATCATCTGGGTAACTCTAATATGTGGCTTCAACAACAAATAATTCGATTATGACCGGAGATAGCAGGGGGGAAATGGGGGCAGTTCATTCATGTCGAGTTTACCCGGTTTAGACTGGTGGCAAGGGTTGTAATATGATGGCGAGTCAGGTGTAGTTCCCCGCTCGCGCAGCAGATGCGCCCTGACCTCATGTCCAATTTGCGAACTCACACTACTAGTCCTATCTTGGTTTAGTGCAACACACTAAATCTGAGAGTTGTGTGCTGAACCATCCATCATGTCGTTTAGGGCCAGGAACGTCTCGCGTCAGGCAGGTTTGGGTTTAGTCCTGTCCATCCCTTTATGCAGGTGCTTCCGGGGCAAGGGTAATTGGCCCGAATTTGCCAGAAAATTTTTCATGCTACAAGTGCTACGTGCTACGTCGTGTCGACTTAATATCCTCCTCGTCTTCTTGTCCTACGTTCGTCGCCTCTTTTCCTGCTGTCACTTCCTCATTACACCACTATCACTACAACGACCTTCCTACTTACTCAAACTTTTTCGATCCTATCATAATTAACAATGAGTTACGAGGCAAATACCTATGGTTCCCGATCTGGAGGTTTCTCCGGCGGCCGCGCGTGCTACAACTGTACGGTTTAGTTGTTTTTGTTGTCTCCTTTTTTCCTATCTTTTGAATCGAATGAGTTTTGCTCTTCGATCATCATCATCTCTATCATCATCTGTTGTATACTCTGCCTCTGGAGAGAATAGGTTTATACCTTCTTCTCTTTGGATCGTCATTTTCCAACCTTGCTAGCGGGCCTAGAGGGTTTTTTCTGTTCTTGTTCTACTCCCCCCCCATCCTCCGAAATACACATCGACCAATCACCGCGGGCATCCATTTATGAGTATCGTCATTGTTAGTGCTGAAGACAATTGAGTTGTGCGCATGAGAGGAGGGTGTCATGTTGATGCTTTCCTTCCTTCGCTAAGACTTGTGGTTGAAGTGCGAGAGTGAGTGAGAATGCGGGTGTGAGAGCGAGTGTGTATGCGGATGGGTTTGAGCGTTGAGTGCATGAGAGTGCGGTGGCGCAAGTGTGGGTGGAGAGATCGAACTGCTTTGTGTATCTTTCTTACTGAAGTATGAAATATTCATGTATGTCCTTGTGTTCTAGCTGTGATTGTGACCCTGATCTCAGTTCTGATTATGCTTTTTGAGAGATGATGTATTTTTATGTATTATTCTTATCGTTTGATCTGTTATGGGGAGAGTCTTTCTTACGATTAGCTTATTAGGCGGCGATACTGGACATCAGGTGAAAAGCAGTTCCGATTTAATTTACTTTATGCAACCATAACGTTCACAAATCAATACTATCGCGATGACAGAGTCTTTCGGATCCCTCAGTTTCTTTCTGACGCCGAAAGGCTCTGATCTCCGATAATTGTCCATGTGAGGATGAGCGAGAGCGCGGCTGAGTGACGGCATAGATGAGTTTGGCTACTAAACTTCGACGGCGAGAGATGTTTCGTTCACGATGCCTCTTGTGTTAACTTCGGGTTAAACTAATGTTACTTTATTCCTTGCTCACATATAACTACACTCACCCGCCCTCTGCTCTGCTTGTACTCACGTGGGGATTCGTGTTTTGTTGCTTGTTGCCCATTAGTAAGTGTTAATTGCGAATGACTGACTGTTTTGTATGAAGGCCCGTGACTGCCCCAAGAGAGGAAACCCTGTTTGGTGAGTGCTGTGATCTCCAATAGAATAAGCGAACAAATGTTCTAATTCACTCTGTAGCTACAACTGCGGCCGTAAGTTAACATTGGATCGAGTGATTTGTTTTACCATGTTTTAACATTTGGGTTTTGTCTGCCTACAGAAGAGGGCCATTTAAGTATGTTCTCAATTTCTTAATGTTTCTAATAAAGTTCTGCTGACGAATTCCCAGGCCGTGACTGCTCTGCTCCTGCAAAGGAAAAGACCTGCTACCGATGCAACGAGACCGGCCACATCTCCCGTGAGTGCCCCACCAACACTGCCGGCGGTGACCGCTTCGGCGCAGCTTCTGGCGGCGGCGGCGGCGGCGGCGTTTCCAGCGGAGCTGAGTGCTACAAGTGCGGAAAGGTCGGCCACATCGCCCGCAACTGCACTCAGGGTGGTGGCTACGGCGGTGCTTCCAATTTTGGCTCTTCCAACCAGACCTGCTACTCTTGCGGTGGATTCGGTATGTTTATCGTTCGTTCGTTCGTTTCAATTACAGTGTGATTACTAACACCGTGAATAGGCCACCTTTCGCGCGACTGCACCCAGGGCCAGAAGTGCTATAACTGTGGCAACATTGGCCATCTGAGCCGTGACTGTCCCGAGGCGCAGGATCGTGTCTGCTACAAGTGCAAGCAGCCCGGACACATCATGGCTCAGTGTCCCAACGACCAGGTTGCGGCTGAGTAAGCACTGGCCTAGTGTTTTTTGTGAAGGGAAGTCAGTGGGGTGGGTGTGAAAAAATGCTGCTGAGTGATGACTGGTTAAGTGGTTGTCGTGAGGATAGTGCGTATAGGAAAGGAAAAAAGCATGTGATGATTTCGGTCTTTTTTTTTGTTACTTTTGGAGAGCCGCGATATTTGTATTTCCTATGTTATCCACCCTGTTCATTTCTCATCATTTTTTACCTTGTCTTTTTGTCCAAGTCTATTTTAAGTCAATTTATGATTAGCGCTTACTAGCGTTCACGGCTAATTTTGGTTTCCTCTACCTCCATGAGTTTCGTCTTAACTCGTAAGACTTCCCTTTGTAAGCTGTAGAAACTTTTAACCGTGACGGTAAATGAAGCGTTTATGAGAGTCGTTTGAAGCACCACATTGAATGCGTCGTCTTGTTCACGCGCGGCGCAGAACGCGTGCTTTTTTGACTAGATTCAGTTATGGCTCGACAGCACATACTACATCAACGTCACCATACTCTGCGTCCGGATGCATAACTAATAGTTGATCATTCATAATGGTACTCGAGGATTCCGAACTCCCGCCTGAAATTGCACCGGCATTGGCACAGCCCCAAGCGCTGCAGACACCAAAACCGCGATTACTTCCTCCAAACGCCGCCCCGGTTCATCTTGATCCCGTCGAAGGCATGATATTCAACGACACGGCACACATCCAGCGGTATTTCACTGCCTTTGCTCTGCAAGAAGGCTTCTCTATCAAGAAGGGTGGTTCGACTTCCCCGCGGACATACCAGCTACTGTGCGTGTGTCACGGTAAGCCAAAGAACTCACGCAATCTTCCCGAGGTCGTCGGCGTTGAAGTCGACGGCAAAAAACGCAAGCGGCAGCCCCGGAGCCGACTTTGCGATTGCCACTGGCAGACCAGGTTTAAAATGCAGTTCAACGACCAGTACGTCCTCGTGAAGTTCCAAGACGAGCACTCTCATGCTCTGGAACCGGCGAACGCTTACGCGGAAAACAGGCAGACGACGGAGCAAGGGATGCAGCTGATGAGGGCGCTGAAGCAGACGTCGGCGACGTATCAGGAGATTGCGGAAGTAGTCAATTCGACGACAGGATCGAATTTGCTGGCAAGGGATGTGTATAATCGGACGCGGGATATTCCTAGGCCTAGTGGGAGGGCCAAGCGGGGGAAGCCGAGTAAGAAACGAGGGAACTAAGTGCAAGCTGGGAGGGGAATGGAGTCTGGACTCTCAGCTGGTGGGCGAAATGAACTGGACGTTGTTGAATGCAGTATTAATACTGTAATGTATTTCTATGTATATTTATATCTTATGGGTCTCCTTGCCGCGTGTAATTTAATGGAGTGACGTTAATATGTCGCATCTTCTAAGTGATTTTGGTTACTATCAAAATAGCAAAGCTGCCTAAGGTAATGCAGCCGCCAGAATTCAGGGATTTATATTCGATTTTTGGATTTATGGACTTGATTAGTACTAGTCGCAGTTTGCTTATTCATCCGCTTCGATCTCCGCTCTCGTACGACTGGGACTGAAACGACAAGCTTCAGGGCTAAATTTGCTTATAGATATCTATATCTTCAGTCGTTTGGGTCGTTTGGTCGCAATCTGTGGTTCCGTATCGAGACGAACTGGACTGATTTTTCTGAGAAAAAAGCGGGGACAAAAAGGTGCCCCCATTTTAGTGACGACAGTTTACATTAATGACGTCACGTCAGAATACAGCGTTACCACAGCATAGGAGTTAGCTTCCTGATTTACTCGTCCAACTATGATGAGGATGATTACAATATTGTAGGATTTCAAATACCGAAGCATCGAAATTCGTTGAGGTAATATATATATACACAAATGGGCGCATGCACTTCGAACTCAACGCTATAGGAGCTTTTGTATGATCAGCCACCGACGGCTTCGCCCCTGAGGCTTTCAGTGAGAGCCAGAGATGAGCCTAACGCCGCCATCTGCAATTTGACCTCAATCGAGTATTAGCACCCGCCGTAAACAGTTTGTGCCCTGCGGGACGGTTGGCCATACGCAAATCATCAGGTCTTTGACAAGTTCTAGCAAGCTAAACTCACTGATTTCTCAGTTAAACGAGCTTCCGCACTTGCTGTCCGTACCTGGTGCAGTCTGTCGGCAGATAGGCACGCGAATCAGGATGACAAGACAACCTTTTACGAACGCACAGAGCAGAAACCCCGGTCTCCCCGGTTATCAGAAATCGGTCTCGCTCGCCTATTAGTATACAGAGAGGTACCGTATTTATATCCGCTTGCATTGTACCATTGTCTGTCTGTTCTGGATCTGAAATCGCATATTCTGTTGGCATCATTACCGTGCGGTTAGGTCTGTTTTTAGATATACCCTTCATATTCCTCTTTCGAAAGGCACTGTATTTCGCACCGACTCTGGACTAGCAAATGGCACGGCTCCCACATTCGCTCCCGCCGCCGGCGACGCTGATCCAGAGAAGGCAGACAAGATGCCCGTCAAATGCGGCGAGGTTTGCGTCGTTGCATTTGGTGAACGAGAAACTTTCGCCTAGTGATACCGAATTTTCCTCATTGAAGGGTGATACTTTGTACGCGATGATTCAAAGGTTCGCGATGACGCATCAGATGGTGGTGCGTAGTATCGAGAGAGTGCCATCAGAGGAGCGGAATAACACGTCGATGTGGACTACTAGATCTTTCTGATTCATATTCTCGCCCTTGGATATTCACTTGACTTGTCTCTCAGTCATCCAGGGTCTCCGTCAATCTCTTCGTTTCGACTGTCTCCATAGGAACCCTCGGCCCCGCACTCGGTCTCGCATTCTGGGACTCCGTACTCGTCGCTACATCTTCAATACTCTTGGTCTCGTGTTCGTCGCCTGGTGCTCAGTCTCTGGTCAAATATTTGGCCATAGGAAGATGATCCTAGATCATCGCACGCTTGGAGATGGCAGATGTATTCACAATCGGCATCATGGGATCCGTACCACGATTAGTTAGTCGCTCAAAGTTCGACCAATTATTAGTCTATTTCCCTGTAAATAAAATATAGAAATAAATACATTAAGTATTCTATTGATCGAGTAAAATTTATTTTATACATCAAGTATTCTATTGCTTGAGTAAAATAGGATATAAGGTCTTCTGAGACATACTTCGCCCTTGGGAGAAGTTGGCCATAGGCATCCCCATCCTCTCTGACTTTTGTTCCCTGCTAGATGTGGATCCCGCGTGCCCTTGGGTACAGACGCTTTCCTGTTGTCAAAATCACATATTCCTCGACTTATTAGTTTCCCTGCTCTTGCGATATGGGCCTGTACGTGGAGTACTTTATCCCTGCGCCGAGAATAGTGCAAAACCAAACAGAGGACCATCATATCATAATGACGACCATGAATGTGAAATGTACATGGTAAAGTTCACAGTATTAACTGACCAATATGATATTTACGTAAAGTAGATACAATATGTGTATTTGGAGAATAACCTTGATGAAATTAATACCAGAAGATACCACAGGAAATTGGGGCTGGTCAATTACGGTTGGGAGATGGGTGCGCTGCACTGCACATTCCGATGTGCCGTTCTTCACATTCAAAAGCCAACTCGACGTCATCATCTCTAGTGGCAGGAACAGATATTGTACTACAATTTATGATTTACAATTTCGCTCAGGGAAATTTCAATCCAATCGTTTAATAGTGGTCGGTAGCATGACAGTCACGCGATCGGTTAATATTTAGTTATACACCTATTGAAGGTGTTCTTATCAAAGGTCGTACAACATGCCATCCAGACTCCATCTCGTCGCGTTAATGGGACGCGAGGTATATTCTGGTTTAATTATATCTTGCGTCAACTTTTCCTAGCTGCTAACGTTGGATTGCACAAGAATAATCCGTTATTTGTACGCAGTTTCCAGCCAGAGCTGTCGCCATCAGCTAAATCCGGCGACCCAGACTCAACTGGTGTCGTACCCCAAGAGGGTGACACCAGAAGTAGCGCAGAAGGAACATTGAGAAATCTTCGCAATGCCGAATTAAGATACCAATTTCTGGCTCACATATCACTTGATGTGTTCGCGGCCCGACTTCCACAAAAACCGGCAGATTCAGATTTCGGGTTACTATTTGTGCAAGATGGAATGGCGATGTATGGGTGGATGACCAATACTGGCGTTAAAATCGCGTTGGGATTTGCAAGCGGCGAAGTTATTGGCAATGAGATACGGAGTGTGAGTGACTTATATTCTGTGCCTTAGGTAGGTTTCATGTTTTCTGATCAATCGTTTCGTGCAGATATTTCGAGCTATACATTTTGCATATATCTCATTGGTTTGCAACCCGTTTTACTCAGTTGATGAGAGGTGTCCGATACGAAGTAGGAAGTTTGAAGTCAATATACAGCGCATAGTCGATGCTTGGAACGGCACATCACCTACTGGCGATGTAGAGGCAGGCGGTCGTGCCAGCGTAACGTCCGCGCGTTCAACGTCCAATTTCTCGGGTAGCACGACGTATCTCAGCAATGCCAATAGTGCGGGTAAGGAAATGGAAAATGTAGTGATATCTTATTCAGGTTCGAGATCATCATCCACCTCGCCTGTACCTTCAACTATGACCGCCGCGGATAAGGCAGCAAGTGACACTCAAGATGAAAATGTGGGAGATACTAGAGAGACGGACAACGCTGCTGTGTAAAGTAATACGATCAATGAGAATTTCGTTCATTACTTCAATGTGAGTTGACTACTCGCAAGTTATTGTACGATATGAAGATCGTGGCCACCTTAGAAGAGGGTCCGGCATATATTTCCGGCCGCAGGCAACTTGCAATGCACTTTCCTTGGAGAACAATGAATAGGACTTCAGCGAACGGGTTCGGATTGTGTACAGTCTGTCGTAGGTCAGTGTCTGTAAATACGGAAGTAATATTGACGGAAAAAAGTTAGCCATATATGAGGCAATTTCACGTCTTTCATACTCACTACATGGCAAGAATTCAAGGTCTTATGACATACATATGACAAGAGATAATTATATAACGGTGATTTGATAATTATGAAGTTGGTGTGACTTCCACTTGGAGGCCGTCATGCTACAGTTCGAGAATGAATAACGGGATCAATTGCAGCATCTGTCACGTCATAGATGACTTGACTTAAACTCAAGTTTAAATCGTAGTCAAATTAGGTTGACTTGAGTTTACAAGAGTCGCAAAAAATGGCCGAAACCAACACTCATTGGCTTTGCAAGCTTGTAGCTTCCTGGTTATTAGCTGTCTGAGCTATATCGTAAACTGGTCTCTACAATTAGAGCTGGAAATAAGTATACAATTTCTGTGCCCTTTAACCCTATACTCTAAGGTTCAAGGCATCCAAAGTCAGCCTGAAGCAGCTTGCAACTAACTTCCTCGAGGGCCAAGTTCACTCAAAAGGTCACAGTGCATCATACATAGAGAGCAATTGCCGCATATTGGGTTAGGTTAAAACGAATTCTACTACAATTCGATCAGTCGTAGGGTTATAAAATAGGGCTAAAAGCAGTCACGCCTACCAATGCCGACGGGTTTTAGACACAGGCAACATACTCCCACTTGGTCACTTCACATAAGTGGTCCGTTTGTTAATCGGATACTGCACTTATTCTCGACAAGACACCGCAACGAACATGCCGGTAAGTAGTCTAATCGATATGTTTGTGATAGTAGCATGAACATATCATTTGTGCCTATGATTTCCCGGAAATATAACGACTCGTTATGATTGATGTTGTCTATCCGGGTGCTGATTCGAATTACTGTTTAGAGCCACAAGTCTTTCCGGACGAAAATCAAACTTGCCAAAGCGCAGAATCAGGATGGAAGAGTTCCTCAGTGGTTCAGACTGAAGACTGGAAACACCATCAGGTGTGTATTTCTATCAGATGATGAAGGCTTACCAAATTACAGACGTGCTAATGAAGAAATTCACTGACTAGATATAACACGAAGAGAAGACACTGGCGCAGAAAGAAATTGAACATCTAAGCAATTGAGAGTTGAAAATGAGCACGGTATGGGTGGTATAATGTCAACAAAAGCATCATATTCGGTGACCATGTATTGTGAAAGTGATAAAAGTTGTGAGCCACGACCATAGTATCACCTCTCAAAATATATTGTCTTGACATATCTGCTACGTGTATATTAATTGTCCAAATGAAAGTGGATTACGCAGTGCTGTTTCGTCTGTTTAAGGCTCGGTGTTGGTCTGAAGCTCGCCGATAATCTTTCGTCAATTGCAAAGTAGTGTTCCGTCATTTACATTCACATGGGTCCCGTTGAACTTAGCTATTCTATTGAGTGGAATGGAATTCTCTGGACTAGCTCGTCTATTATATTGCATGACTCAGATAGAGAATATTCGCGTATGGAGATATGTGTACTTTGAAATATTGCCCACACCGGATAGATTCGATATTGGCGGCAAACACGCATGAGTCCCTACAAAATGGTACGACCTTTACATCCAGAAATTCTGTTCGATATTCCCATCTTGTAGTTCATCTGATTGTAGTTAGAAAATAATTGTAGACTAGAATGTGGTAGATCTTGCTTTTGCATTCTGCATAAGTGCGGTTGAGTTGCACGAGCGTCACTGTGGAATAAATTTCTGAGTTGTTCTACTTGCAATCTCTCCACAGTAAGTCGCGTCTCCAAGTCTTGCGATTCTCGATTCTCCATTCAGTAACATCTAACAATGGTATTCAAATTCTTTAATTGGATTCATCATGTATATTGTAACTTGTACTCTAACAGAATTTGATAACTAGTCGGTCCAAATTTTCGGAGATCAAGTGACTGAGGAACGAGCTGAGAATGCGCGTACGTGGTTTACATATATCTAATGGTTTTCCGTTTAACAAGCTCATGAATATATTCTGGATAGGTCTGTCTGCATTCGTTGGTGCTATTGCAGTAGGTGATTTGGTGAAGACTACGCTTGGGCCAAAAGGAATGGATAAACTGCTGCAGTCGGTGTCAACAGGGGAAGTTCTGGTAACGAACGACGGTGCTACTATTTTGAAGTCTATCGCCCTTGACAATGCTGCTGCCAAAGTTTTGGTCAACATTTCGAAAGTTCAGGACGACGAGGTCGGAGATGGCACCACATCGGTGACTGTTTTGGCAGCTGAATTGCTCCGCGAGGCAGAGAAGTTGATTGATCGGAGAATCCACCCGCAAACCATTATTGAGGGATACAGGGTCGCGTCAACCGCTGCTTTGGCGGCGTTGGAAAAATCAGCAGTTGACAATGGAAAGAATGCCGATGCGTTTAGAAAAGACTTGCTCGCCATAGCCAAGACGACGTTGAGTTCCAAAGTTTTGAGTCAAGATAAAGATCACTTTGCAGAGCTGGCAGTGGCTGCGGTCCTGAGGCTGAAAGGCAGCACCAATCTGGATCATATTCAGATCATAAAAAAAGCTGGTGGGAGACTCGTTGATTCCTACCTAGACGAGGGTCAGTTGCTTTCGAAATTTTTTCCTAAATTTGTGACCAATGCTAATTGTTTGTTAGGCTTCATTTTGGACAAAAAGATTGGAGTAAACCAACCGAAGAGATTGGAGCATGCTAAGATTCTTATTGCTAATACCCGTATGTTTATGGTTCTATTTCGGGCATCGCATGTTATCTATCTAACTTCTTGATTTATATTAGCCATGGATACGGATAAGGTTAAGATCTTCGGTGCTCGAGTCAAAGTAGATTCTACCAGTAAGTTGGCTGAGCTTGAAAGAGCGGAGAAGGCAAGTACATCGGCGTCGACATAGTGGAGTAGAAATGGGGATATTAACATATGCTGTAGGAAAAAATGAAAGCGAAGGTCGAGAAGATCAAGGCTCACGGCGTTAACTGTTTCGTTAACAGACAGCTTATTTACAACTGGCCTGAGCAGCTATTCGCGGATGCAGGAATTGTTTCTATTGAACACGCGGATTTTGATGGCATAGAGAGGCTTGCATTAGTTACAGGTGGAGACATAGCTTCGACGTTTGACAATCCTGAGTTGGTTAAGCTTGGGCATTGTGATCTGATAGAAGAGATTATGATCGGAGAAGATACGGTATGTTCGAGTGAAAGCCCGACGCGACGCGACAATAGTTTGAAGTTTAAGCTCGGATTTACTAACTGGCGTGCAGCTGTTGAGGTTCTCGGGTGTCACCGCTGGAGAGGCGTGCACGATTGTATGTACTGCGATCTTGTTGAATATCTGCGGTGCTAACGAATGCTAGGTTCTTCGTGGCGCGACTGAGCAGTTGTTGGATGAAGCTGAGCGCTCCCTCCACGACGCTTTGTCTGTATTATCGCAGACTGTAGTTGAGACCAGAACTGTTTTAGGAGGTGGATGCTCGGAGATGATCATGTCTAAGGCTGTTGACGGTGCCGCACAGAACGAGGATGGAAAAAGGGCGTTGGCAGTCGAAGCGTTCGGACGGGCGTTGCGTCAGTTGCCTACCATTCTGGTTGACAATGCCGGACTAGATTCCAGTGAATTGATAGCCAAGTTAAGATCGGCCATCTATAACGGAATGTCGACGTCGGGATTGGACTTGGACCGTGGGATTATTATAGACATGCGGGAAGCTGGTATTGTTGAGAGTTTCAAGTTGAAGAGAGCTGTCGTTTCTAGCGCATCCGAAGCCGCCGAACTGCTACTACGCGTGGATAATATCATTAGAGCCAAGCCAAGGACGGCAAACAGAAATATGATGGGAATGTAAACGCCAAGGCCGGCGGACAGAAAAATATGATGCGAATGTAAATATTGGCAGGATGAGATCATTTCGTTCAGTGTATAGTTTAGTTTACTATAGTTCAATAACATTTTTAAGTCAAAATTTTCATCCGTTTATAAATTTGACGATCGGTACGTTCGTTGAAGATGTCAAAGACTGACTGTTATGTGGTTGTGCAACCAGAGTGGAGCTAGGCTATTCGAGTTCGATATGCGTGCTGTATTTCAATCTCAATTTCAAGAGTTTAATCATTAAAATGATGTGTTGATCTTTCGAGAGTGTGTACGTCAGGTATCAAGTTTGGGTCATGGGTACCGGTACCTTAGCTGCACGCTAATTATTGAGTTCATAATAACACCCTCAAAAACTACTGTGGCTAAAGGGCTTCTCCCACTTCACATTTGTCAAGTCAACGATCGAGGGGTGTCGTATTTATTCCCGACCTAACTTCGGGACGATAATTTTCTCACTGCAGCAGAGAGCGTTTAGTATTTATACCTATTGCAGTATCCATTGACTGTTTTGCGAATCATTAGCTCAATGCGGTGCTTTCGCACATCTGCGTTGAGCCACTATGCTTCAGCCTTCCTCTTTGTCGGACTCATCCTCTTCTTTATTGATCTGATTGATGCGTCGACGAATAATAGCAACAAAGATCAGAGAGTTGCGAACGCCGGTATAGCGTATGTTCCAGCTCCGGGGTTAAGCAAGGACTCTTCAGTTTCCACCATCCCTAAAGTCAATGGCGAAGGTCGTTCAAAGTCAACCAGGCTCATCGACAATTGGAAATTAGCAGATTTCTTACTAGTGGCCACGGTGGATGGATCCTTACATGCGTTCGAAAGAGATACGGGGGTTGAACGATGGCATTTGCAAGGAGAGGGCTCTGTCGTGAAGGCCGCATCAACCGAATTGACTGGTGAAAATAAAAAAGCGGGCAATGACCTCACTTGGATTGTTGAACCACTGGGGGATGGTGCTTTGTATTATTTTACTCCAGATAATGGTCTTCAGGTAAGTGAAACTCACCGATGTCTTCATACTGTGTAATATGCTCATATTTCCAGAAATTATCAATTTCTATAAGTGAACTAGTTCAGAAATCGCCCTTCGGCAAATATGGTGGAGACAAATTCATTGGCTCTCGGCAATCTACACTTTACTCTGTGAGTGCCAGGACCGGGAAGATCCTCAATATTTACGGCACTAGCTCGCCTGGGTTATGCCGGCGGAAAGGTCTGGATGATTTTGAAGAGGACGATAACGAGTGGAGCGACGCTTTAGATGATCAGGAGACATTTATGGTTGGAAAGACAGGTATACAGATAGAGGTCGATTTAGTCGCTAAATCGCAAGAACGTTGTGCTAACAGCCGTTTTAATGAATAGAGTACCGACTCGAGATTCATTCGAACGACAACGTCGTTTGGAACGTTACCTACTCCAGCTGGGGTCCTAATAACGTGGATACTGATCTTTTAGCTCAACATACGACGAGCTTAGACAATCTATATATTTACGCATTGCATGATGGCGTGATTGTGGGAAGAAGCAATAGCGGTAACTTCCTACTATTCTAGCAATTATTCAAATATCTATACTAAACGGTCTCTATGCAGATTCAAGAAGTTGGGCAAAAGAGTTGTCATCACTAGCGATAGCGGCATTCGACGTTCTTTCGCCCTCCTTTAATGTTGATGGTAGCTCAGAGTCATTGATTGTTCTCCCACAACCGAAGCTTCCTCGCCAAAAATATAATTCTGAGAGTCCTGATTCGTTGTCGACATTTGTAGATAGAACAGAAGACGGTTTTTGGTATGCTCTGTCGGAACAGCATTTCCCGGAACTTGTGCGTGGAGCCCCCATCGCCAGGGGGAGTTTAGGAGCCATCCAACATGCGGACAACAATGGCGATCGTCACCAGTCAATCATTGGAGTTCATGACGGCAAGAGTCTTCCGAATGTCATGCCTTTTCCAAGTATTGATCCTCCTAACTCGAATCGACATTCGCGATCTGAATCCATATCGATTCCCATGCGTGTCGTTGTAGACATCATTGTGGTCCCCATGGTATTGCTGGCATATGCTTTCTTGCGGAAGAAGTCAGTGAGGGAATTCTTGTCTCTCCAAGAGGTGTCGATAAGTAAAGAACAGGTACCTGGTACGGTCGATTCAATGACGACAGCAAAATCCTTCTCGAACGAGACTATAGGCCCAGAAGTTGCGATCAAGGCAAAGAACAATTTTCTTACGCTGGATGATGGTTATAGTGATTTAGCGAAAGGCGATTCGCCTGATGACGGCACACGTGCTACCGGCACAGAGAAAGAGAGCCAGACACCAGTGAAAAAGAGGAAGCGTGGAACGCGTGGGGGAAGGCGAAATGGTAATGGTGGAAATAATACGGCGAAGGATCTCAATGACAAAGAAGTCAAAGATTTGATCATTATCGAGGATCATACTAAAGGGAGGCTGAAGGAAGAAGGCAGGGTCCAACAAGTTCGGATGGCGTCGAGATTTGAGCAATCAGTACAGACATCAGTTTCCTATAAGATTAACTCCCTTGAAGTGACAGATGTTATCCTTGGTAAATCAGTTTGATGATGGCTAAGGATTTGCGCGATGCTAATTGTTACACTTGTATAGGTTACGGAAGTCACGGTACCATTGTGTACAAAGGCACATTCGAGAACAGAGAAGTTGCTGTCAAGCGAATGCTACTAGACTTTTATGACGTGGCTTCTCACGAAGTCTCTCTACTTCAAGAAAGCGACGACCACGCAAATGTTGTTCGATATTTCTGTAAGCAGGAGAGTCAGAAGTTTCTTTATATCGCACTCGAGCTATGTCCTGCAACACTTCAGGATGTGATTGAGAAGTCGTCGGAGTTCAGCGATCTCGTCAGACGGATGGACCCTCCAAAAGTCCTTTACCAAATCGCGAATGGATTGCAGTATTTACATTCGCTGAAGATTGTGCATCGCGACATCAAGCCGCAGAATATTCTGGTTGCGCCTCCAAGGCGCACTCGCGTTGTGGATGATTCAGCACCTGCGCGACTCCTAATATCTGATTTTGGCCTCTGCAAGAAGCTCGAAGGTGATCAAAGTAGCTTCAGAGCCACGACGGCGCATGCTGCGGGCACTTCGGGTTGGCGTGCTCCTGAATTATTAGTTGAGGGTGATGACTGTGTCGGAGGTAATGGATCCAGCACAGTTTCGCATAATTCCAATACCGGATCTACCTCGGAGCCTGCGATTATAGATACTCTGTCAAATCGAAGAGCGACGCGCGCTATTGATATATTCTCTCTTGGATGCGTGTTCTATTACGTCCTGTCGAACGGCTCACATCCATTTGGTGATAGGTATATGCGTGAGGCGAACATCGTCAGGGGAGAATATAGCTTAGATTACCTGGAAGCGTTGGGATATCAAGGCGTTGAAGCAAAGGACTTGATAGAGCGTATGTTAGACAGAAATCCGAAGAATAGGCCAACAGCAGCAGACATCATGATGCATCCTTATTTCTGGTCAATGCAGAAACGACTGGATTTCCTATTAGAGGTTTCGGATAGATTCGAAATCGAGAGACGAGATCCACCGAGCCCGCTTCTGGAGGAGCTGGAATCCGACCCGACAAACGTCGTCTATGGAGACTGGTATAAGCGATTAGATCGGAGTCTCATTGAGAATCTAGGAAAGTATAGGAAATATCATACCGATAAAGTTCTGGATCTTTTAAGAGCTCTCAGAAACAAGGTGACATTACTTACACAACAATTTCACTTACGGAATTTTGTTCTGACTATGCGCTGTTTAGAAACATCATTATCAAGATCTGCCGATGAACGTTCAGGCCGCCTTGGGAAGCATTCCCGAAGGGTTCCTCGCCTACTTCTCGAGAAGGTTCCCGAATCTATTGATGCATGTCTACTATGTGGTTCGCAATAACATGAGAGAGGAACCTCACTTTAAGCCGTATTTTATGGTTCAAGTTCCGTGAGCTGCGAGTAAAGCAACTTATACCATGTGACCATCGCTGCGCACCACGGACGTTTAAGTCTACATTGCGCTTCGCATATGTCAATGGCAACCCCTTACTGGCTGGATTTTGGCGGCAAAACGGTTTCACGTGTGTACGGCGCTATATATGCCGCGTTCCACCTTTTGTTTTTCTTTTGGAGTGGTAGATTCTAGTCATATAAGAGGATTTGCAACACAAGTCAATCGACTAGATTTGAGTAGGCGTTAGTTTGGCACTAGTTGGTTTCTGGATAATGTGTGCGGTGGGGCGTAGTAGTCATTTTATTTGGAGTTGTGTGCAAGGTAAAACGTGTTTTAATAAAAGAGTGTCTTAACGGCATTGTATTGATAGTTAAATTATCTTAGAATTATTATCGACTGCATCGTTTAAATTTGATTTGAAATTTCAATTTCTTTCTTTGTATAGGGCGTGGGACATGAAGGACCCCCAACCCAATGCTCAGTATCATTTTTACGCTAGCGTCAGATATTTGCGTCTCAATAGACTCAGATATAGGCGTCTGTAAATTTCATTAACTTGTATATTCAGCTATAGATCAGGACCTGATTGCTTAATCAATGTTTTAAACAAACTTTAAATACCGTAAAGTGCCATAACGAATTCAATCAAAAGGACTTTCGCTGCCATGATGTCCACGGAGACGCGGTGAACCGTGAAAAAACAGTTGGGACAACATTGGAGAATTCTTTCGCGTCACTCACGGCAAACATTAGTTTTCATTGATTACAGTGCCTGACCGAGACGTGTGCCGTTTTGTCGCGTCATTGCATACAGGATAGGAATTGATCTATCATCAGAGAAGATGGGGCCATCACGATCAAATGGTAGACAGCAATATGGGAGGAAGGGGTACAGCGCATCGTCGGATGTTCGCAGAGGTGGTCGGGCTAAAGAGATTGTATTCGATGGACAAGCGAGAGAGTAGGATTCACATGGCGCTCATGATACAATGTGATTGAGCAAGATACTGACGTTTTGGTTGTGCAGGCAATATCTGACAGGATTTCATAAGCGGAATGTGGAGAGGAAGGAGAAAGCGAACGAGAGAATGAAGGAACGTGAACGACGAGAGAAACTGGAAGAACGGAGGGAGGTATGATATCTATGCGATATGTCTCATGGGATGCAGGTACATTATCCTAATATATATCTACTTTAGATGCGAGAACAACGAAAGGCGGAATTGGAAGAGAGAATTCAGCACACCAAGCAGCTCTATAAAGGTATTTTTTAGAGATCCGACCGTGAAGACAGCCAAGCTAAGTTGTATGCAGAACGCTCAGAACTCATGGGTCTCGGCGAACCGGAAGACAGTGGGGAGTCTGAAGAGGAAGATGAGGAATGGACCGGATTATCAGATTCAGACTCACAGAGTGCAAGACCAGACGGATTTTCGACCAAAACGGCCGGAATTTTAAAGGTGAATGGCAGCAGTAGGCAGATCCAGCAATATGAGAGTGATATTCAAGATGGGGAAGATTGGAATCCAGAGAACGATATTATTAATGGTAACACGACCGTCATAATTGAGGAGTACAATGCGGACGAAGCGCAAAACGACTCAAGTAAGTTTGTTCTAACATTATCCTAAATAACGACATGCATTCTTATCATCAGTAGATCATAAGCCAAAGAAAGAACCAGAGATTGTTCTACGCAATAGCTTAGTAAGGGTATGTTATGCCATCGTTTGCGCTCTAAATCTACCGAGCTCCAGACTGATCATTACTGCAGGCTGCTTTCTATGCAAAGAGAGTGGAGCGCATCACGAAAGGCGCGGCTGTGGCCAAGCGGCCGAAGAAAAGGTTTCGGTATCTCACTCCTGCGGAACGCAAAGCAAATACAAAGAAAGAAAGATCAAGAAACACACCAAGGAGAACGAAGTAGATTGTGTAGCAGCAATAAAATTTGATGCTGCATATATTAGCATTATTAGGATTCTAGGATATCAAAACTTACTCTACAATATTTACAAATGCCTTTATATGATACAGATAACACGATGAAGCGAACTGTTGTTTACAACCAAGATTATTAAAAAGATCATAAAGACGTCTCAATCAGTCTTTCGCCTCGTGCATGCCTAACCCATTGTCATCTACCATAGATATAGGCAGGCGGCCCGAAGAGGAGATTCGGATCCATTCTGTCTCCATCCGCAGCAAGAGCCATATCCATCTTCGATACAGTTCCAGCATCTCCAGGAAGAAAATACCGCCTTCACGCTCATTAAGAAAATAAAGGTGCGGAGACAATTTAAGACTCCACGTCAGACTATGATAAATTCAAGATCAGACCGACGCACAATACGACAAAGCGAAAGGAATTGATTATAAGTCTTACCGGAGGACAAGATCAGTGATAATGGCAGCATAATAGAAGAAACGCGGAAAGTATAATTTTGATCGGAGGCCATTGTAGTATGTGTTTTGGTCTTTGGACTGTGACGTGAATAAAGTCAAATCCCAATCCTGCGTGAGATCCCAGTAGAATGAGTAGCTTGAGTTCACAATCATGGACAATACCCTGTACCAAAAGTCAACTTGCATGTCAATCGACATATGGAACTAGAAAATGCAGATACTCACCATAGGTTATACAATGTCATTGCACCAAAATAGCTCGATTCGTCGCTGGCGTCGTACGAGCCTTGTAACATTGAGAGTAATATGACCGGCAATGTTGTCGCATACTTGACAGCATTCAGTAGATGCGTATTACTCCGACCGCCACTTCTTAGGTAATCTGTCAAACATTGGCGGAGTCGAATTAAATAAGGAACCGCTATGATGGAAGGAACAACGAATTTCCCGCCACATGTTCTATCCGGAATTGCTGTCACCGATTTACCGGAAAGAAGCATGCAACAAATAACCCACACATCAGCAAGAATTTTTGTGTATGACGTCAATGCATCCGCTGCAAGAATATCAGGGAATCGTCTATCTCTGTCCAAACCACCAAGTAATATTCGTCTTAGGATTCTGACCGCAGGATGTGAGTCAGAATGCCAAATAAACAGTGAGATCTATATAGACTTGCCTTATAAACCTATATCTTCCCGTTTTATGGAAAGCAAATCCCGGGTAGAAGAACACTCCGGGAACAGACAAAACGCACAAAAGGGGTAGTATGTCCCAGCCAAGAAGTCTCAAGCCACCTCCCGAGCTAGTGGTCATCCAGTACAAAAAACCATTAAGCCCAAACAAGAATGAAAGTACTGAAGCCACTTCATAAACGGATCGATATAGAGCGGGCGAACTTTGTTGACCAAGTCGCAGAACAGCGTCAATGTCAATCCGCATTTTCGTCAAGCAATGTAAAGTTATACCCCATGCCCATACTCCTAATAGATAAGCCAATAAATTAGTAAATAATGTATCACGACGCGCTGTCGAAACTGCATGAGAATCCCACCTAATATCACCGATGACACCACTCGGTAAGGCAATGGGAAATAAAAGCTGAATAGACTATCTGCATCGGGCAGATCAACAACATGCTCTTTCTCCATATTGAAAGAGCTGAAATGCAGAGAAATTCTATCGTGTTTAAATCTCCGTCATGAAGTAGTTGTAGAGTGGTTATCGCAGTCACGAGTACGCGACTGATGTACTATTATTAGTGGTATGATCCAGAAAGTTGACACCAGTGGCACGTCCTAGCCGCTGCTTCATCTGAAAACAGCAAGCTTTTGACAAAGTGCCTGCTATGAGGTAGTCGTGAGAAAGAAAAATGAGTAGTGTGGCAGCAGCGTTGCCTTGGGCCGTCTGCTCGGTCGGGGTGTACCGACGAAAATGGTCGCGAGCGGTCAAAGAAACCGCAGAATGCAGCCAGCAATTGTGCAGCCATATTGCAGCCATCGTGTGCACCGCTAAAACCCCTAACCACATTCCTCTCGACCTGCAGCCACGGCTATCCCCAGTCGCTTACCCGGTCTTATTTTCAGGGGCTACCATGTCTAATTAAAGTTTATATTGGGAGTCCTCGGTCCCAAATGGCCGTTATTTCAGATCTCGACATTACAATATGGCAGACTGCTGCGAAAGGAAGTCAGCAAAATTAAAGCGCTTTTGGGTGTGTCTGCTGAAAAGAGTCATTGTGTTATATATCAAATGCTATACATAGCGCTAAGCTGTAAAGATCTGTCGTCCCGCGACACCGTACAGAAGATTGAAGCTTTCGACTACCGCGTCCGATGATGAAAGTAACTATGATAAACAGAAATCTAGTTGGGTAACTCAATCGCATCTCACATATCTATTTCATATCTCGAGATTGCCATATATAAAGTTGGATGAATCGACTCTGCCAATGAAACGACCACTCGAGCAATAACGCCTAGTCAATTAACCTTATGGCATAATTAAGCTAGTACTAAGTTGTGTCTACTGTGGGTTAGGGCTTTCTTCACGTTCCCTGTTCGTTTCTAGGAGCCGAGGTCTTCATTAATCGACCGGATCTGACGATAGATCGAGTCCTTTAGATCAGATCAACATACCGCACAACCAACTATGGAGGAAGTTCAGGTCGAAGGACCAAAGACGCAAGATGTGTTCTCTTTTGCACCAGCAGCAGATATAAGTAAACGCGGAATCTCAGACTAGATATTCGTTGGTCGTAATGATCGCTAACATGACGTTATAGTCCGGTCGAGCCAGAAAGACACATATGTTGAATCTGTACTTCACGATGACTTATCGACAGTTGTCAGAAGGTTATGCGGTATGCTTAGTTTAATTTGTTTCTCCATATATTCTGATTGGCCTCTGTATAGGATCCCAGTTCCTGCACAATTTCAGCTCCGAAGTGTCGACGTTGGCGAGTTTCATATATCTAGGCTTGACAACATTAACTGGATCACGCACCTTGGGTGAAGAATACTGCGATATATTCCATGTCACAAGCGATATGAGCTCCCTTCCCAGTTTCAAGGTATGTGAAAAAGCGCCTTCCTGCACGACGATAGCGAAGCTAATACGCATATCCGACAGAGACGTTTTGCATTCGTGTTCTCTAGCGCGTTTTTGCCCTATATATTTAGCAAATGTCTGCCAGCTCTGAGGCAGAAAGCTAGACTGGAGCTGGAGAGGCGTGGCGGACCATCGGACGAGAAGCACGACATTGCACGGTGGAAATTACTACTTCTGCGGAACTTGAATACGCTCACGTCAAGTGAGGCATTAGGTGCCCTTCATCTGGCTATCTTCTATTTCTATGGAGCGTTCTACCAATTTTCAAAGCGGATATTTGGTATCCGATACGTATGTGGGATAAGTGTCTGCGAGGTTGGCTCGTGCGCAACATTAACTTCACCTGTAGATATTTCCTCGAAGTATCCATGACAACGAGCAGCGGCCGGGATATGAAATTTTGGGGCTCCTCCTATCAATCCAGATCTCTGTGAAGGTTATCCAGCAATTGCAGACCATTGTCCTTGGAGATAAGTCCGATCAAAATGGACTGATGAAGGAGAATAATATAATAGTGAATGACGACGACGAGAAGCATGTTACCATAGATCTCTCTGATCCGTCTCAATTGACATACATAAAACCAGAGACGTCTCGGAAATGCTCGTTGTGTCTGTCTTTTATGACTGATCCGACGTCGACTCCTTGTGGTCATTTGTTTTGCTGGGCGTGTATATCTGAGTGGTGCGGAGAGAAGGTAAGGATTTTATTATTCTGTGTCTAAAGTGATTCATGAACTAACGTAATATAGCCTGAATGTCCACTATGCAGACAGCCTTCGAAAGAGCAAAATCTGCTTCTACTCCGATAATGGTGTAATAATTAAATCTTGATGAATGCTACGCGACTACTTGAAGAATCGTATGACTCCTAGAGCAGCTGATGATGACGCCAACTAGCTTCCAAGGCTTATGTACTGTACATTACATAATACAATTGGCCAACTCCTCATTTCTCCAAATAATATACTCTAATAGTCTAATACATAGAGAAACGCCAAAAAGAAAAGGTTCAACCCCTTCCACCCAAATGGAATACAACCGTCCCCTTTTTTCCCTTCTTCTCACCGTGCAACGGTTCTTCCACCTCCTGTGATGAGTGGGTACTGCCATTCGCCGCAGAAGCCCACCCGTTGACAGGCACCGGCGTAGCCTTGACCTTACTGGCGATTGCAGATGTAGACTTCTTATTCGTTGTAGGGAAAGACGGGAAATCCCTCAAGTTTTTAGTCGCCAAAGAACTTGAGTTGGACGACGTGGAGGGTGTAGACGCAGATGACTTCTTTGTAGTAAACGTGAGCTTCTGAGGCGCGGGGTTTGGTTCAGACGACGGAAGCCACGCAGAAGCATAGGCGGCAGACGCGGACGGTGCAGACGACTGCGCGGCGGCAGAGGAAGAGAATGGTGGAATAGGTGGTTGTGCTGATGTAGGTGCAGACATCGGTATCGAAATACGCGAAGATGCGAGTTGTGAAGTTAATGACGACAATGTAGGCATATTCTGGAGACTGGACTTGCTAGAGGACGACGATTGCGATCCTCCCCAGACAGATCCGGTAACAGGCTTCTTAGCGACGGTCTGTCTGCCTGCTTCGTAACGGCCGGGAGCTTTCCAAGGTGACGATGACTTGGATTTGGAAGATGGTGCGGGAAGTTCCGGGAAGTCGTTATTCTATTGGCACGGTTAGCAAAGTGTCACCAAAATTCGTATAAAATGAGGATAGGTACCCTCATTCTCCATTCGCTCCAAGCGCTAAGTATTTCGGCCCGCTTACTCGGATTGTCGATGAAGAGCTCAGAAAACTCGTGGATCAAAATTGTCATCTCGCTGACATCGGTATTGAAGAGATCCATGTATCCAGAAACAAGATCTCGAGCAGAGATGTCTGAATGTCTGAAACTAGTATTTAATCGACGGAACATCTGATAATTATAAGAATCTCGATTCAAAAGCTGATGTGCACGTTCATCTAGTCGTTGGTGGCGGCTAGCGGCTTTTTGTCAGTACTGATTCATTTCGATGTGAATCAACTCAACAACATACAATAAGTTCAAGTCAGAGGAGCTATGCCCATCACTACTTTTAGTTAGATTCGTTTTAGATTGATTTTGGCTCGCTATCACAGTGTTAGAGGTAGCTATCACCTTGGTCGAACGACAAGATAAGCGAACGTACCTGCAGATCGAGAAAGCAAATGTCCTTCATCGTCAGATTCCACTTCATTGTCAACAGTATGTCGCGCGGGTGTCCAGCTGTCACGCTGAGGTGGTGCGGCAGGTTGACCAAAATCAGATGACAACTGAGATCCGAAAGACCGTGCGTTGCTGGCATTCCGATTGCTGTCCATACCCGCCAGGCGCTGTAGTGCAAGCTGGTCTCTAGGGACGGGGCCGTCCGACGAAGACGTCGCAGGAGTCTGTCGATTATTCGAGCGTGTTTGCCAGTCGCTCTGAAGCTGCTGTTGCTGCTGTTGAGTCCTGGGCCGATTGCGGCCATTGGTTGCGGGCTCAAACTGAAAATTGGCCTCAACAGTCCTTGCAGACTTACCAGTGCCGTAGATATTCGGGTGTTCCGATACTTGATGGGACTTCAAATCGATTTCATTCTCGAAGACGACGAATTTCTTCTCCAGGCAGGAAGATGCCGGGCACAAGTAATGCACACGTCTAAAGTGATTCTCGAGCGCGTCATAGTTGAGGAAATACTGAGGCTCACTGTTTCCGGTGAGTCGCTGATCGCAGATATGACATCTCTCATGATGTTCCCTGTAGTGTACCCTAAGCTCATCAACGGAGTAGAACCTTGTCCTACAAAACTGGCATTCGGGATGTCCAGTAAATCCCTCCTCATCACCTAGTCGCTCATGCCTCGCAAGTGCCTTCTGGGTATAAAGCCTGTGCTCGTGCGTGAAGACCTTCTTGTTCCTCGTGCAGAGCTGGCACATGTACTTGTGATGCACTTCGTTCACATGCCGCCTGAGGTCGGCCCAGCCGGTACAGACGGCATCGCATTTTGGATCCGGACAATTGAAGCGCTGAAGTCGTTTCGTGTCTTCCATGATTTCTCGCCGATCAAAGTCGATGCCAAGCTTGGGATCTGAACAGACTATTTCAGCCTTGGTGTAGTCTTCGTATCTCTTGGCATTGTCCACGGTGAATAAGATTTTGGGTTGGTTGGTCTGGAGTCACTTGTAAGCTTCAATGACGAGCCATATTGACATACTCAAGAAACACTTACTCGGCAATGGACACAAGCATTAGTTTTGTAGAGAGCTCGCATCCTTAGTGCGCATACATGGCAAGACCGATGATTGCATGGAGACACCGCACTGTACTTCACAGGTTCAGCACAGATGAAGCAGATGTCGGACTGTACGAACAACCAAATTAGTTCTGTTGCCTAGGATGTAGTTGAAAACATACGCAATACGTACAGTCTCGCCAGGGTCAGCAGGCTCAGAAGACTCCATCAAATCACTACTATCCACCGTGTTCCTTCCCTCATTGTCGGCCTCGGCCCTCAGCCTATCCACAGGCTCCTTGTCTCCAGCTGATTCGGATATTCGTATTAGCATGCCCCGTCTCCAAAAGTAAACCAAACTTAATGCCACATACCAAGAAACTTATCGACCTTCTTTGACTTGGCCTTCCTCTTCGAACTCGCCCCAGCCGTAGATGGAGCAGAGTAATTAGTGGCGTCGGCCGGCTGCTTACTTCTATCCCGTTTGACGTTGTTTTTCCCTCCTCTTTTCTGCTGCTGGCTCGGATCTGTTGTGCTGTCGACACGGCTGGCAGTCGATGTCGAGGACACGAATACTTCACCGGAAGACATTGCTTGTTGTCGTTTGGGGAATTAGGTCGAATGAAATGAAAGATATATGAAGCGGATATATGGTCTTGCTATGTGTTATTAGTATATACAATGGCAAAGAAACGCCGAGACGGCTTACCGCTTCCAACTGTGTCCGTTCGAGACAGGAAGTCTATGCACAGCTGAAGATGGGTGGGAAGCAAAATGGTGAATCCGATCCGATCAATTGCTTGAAGGTCGCCCGCTACTCTTCCAACAATATACGCGCGCTGGTTAGCAACCACCAATCACCCACTGGACAAAGTGATCTCTAATCAAGCCCGAGTTGCGCTGCCGTCGAAGTGGCGACGTAGAAAGTAAACTCCACTGATTGCCGCCTAAGGGATGTACAACAACAAATGCCTAGTAAGCTCTGCTAAATTCAACTCGAGTTGTTGTCCGAGGAGCGAGTCACTTTGCGGGTAGGATTGTGTCGGAAATTTATTGCTTCAAGCCTAACCACAAAAGTTCGAGGGTGTGCCGGCGTCGTGAGGACGCGGAGAATTGACATCGCTCAGAGCTGGCAGCTGACAAGTACTAATGCGTATTACGGCGCGGCGTCTGTAGTCAAATTTTGAATTTTGAGGTAGAACGTCCTTAATCAGTCGCTAGAATACAATTCGACCAAACCATGTGTATGCATAAAATAGAAAATATGAAAAAACTGCTATATACAAAACATGCGCAAACGGGCTTGACATCTCAGTCCCAATTGTGAAGTCTCACCTCCATAGTCTTATCACCAAACAGCGCTTCCTCTCCACGTGGAAAGCCGTCTGTATCTCCTCCGGCCGTATCTGCTTCCTTCCTCTCCGCCGTTTCGCTCGCGAAATTCATATTCAACTTCTCCGCCACTTTCTTCACCACGAGCGCGTTCTCGGTATCACCGCACTTCACGTACGCCTGATAGAGCGCAGAGAACAGATAATCCGATAATGGAGTCTCACGGCCAATGAGAACGCGTAACGCCTTGATGCATAGCGCAGGATCGCCGTGCCGCGAGGAGGCCAAGACGGTGTTGATGCATGTTCCGTCGTCTGGAACGAGGATGGAGGTATCCACGCAGTCTTTCCATATCCACGAGAGCAGGTCATACTAGAATAATAATCAGCAGAAATTTCGCGAGGCACTCCATATTGTAGACTTACTCTGAACGCTTGACCCGCCTGACTCAAAAACTGTCCCCAAAGCCTTACCGGCACGATCCTATATTTATCGCGATACTCTTCCAACAAATCCCGCGCGATGTCCAGCTCCTGCAGAGCAAGAAGCTCGTAAATTATGTTTTCGTATGCCGGCGCAGCGAGCTGGATCCCCAAAGTCCTCACTTCCTCCAGTGTCTGTAGGACGAACTCCATTTCCCCCCCTACGAGGTAGCTTTGGATGAGGTATCGCCAGTCACGATCGAGCATTACGTAGTTGTGTGACTTGACCAACGAGAGGACTTTGAAACGAACTATCGCGTTCGGGCACTTTGAAATGATCTATTCGTCCACGATCAGATTAGAACTCCCGCCACTATTTATTGCAACACAGAAAGAAAAAGTGTCCAACCTTAAATAGCTGCTCAAAGGAATGCGGCGACACCTTCGTCCCCTGTCTCACCAACTCATCCACCAACTTCAGTGCTGCATGGCCCATAATCCCGTGTCCCAAATGCGACATCGCCATCAGCACCTCAGAGTATATCTGCACAGGTGGAACCTGGCCCATCGAGACGATTGCGTTCGCAAGTCGAAACACGCTCTCGGACTTGCCCGCGACATTGTATGCGTGCATGCGGAAACGGATGTCTTCCCAGCTCTCGTCTAGGTGCTGGAGTCCGTCGATGGTGGGGAGCGGGACAGCGGGGTAGAGCCGTTGAGGGGAGACGACGCGGTGTTTGGGTCGTTTGGCTTTTTTGGTAAAATGGGCTTTGAGGAAGTCAATGGATGAGGAGAACGGCTGTGAACCTGATCTTTCGCTTTGTTGTTGCTCAAGTGTCTTGGTACCTGCTCCAGCGGTATTTGACGTCGCTGACGTCGCTATCCTCCGACGGCTTTTGGTGTGATCTGAAATGAATTTGAAGGCTGCAACCGCAATATTTAGTCGAAGGTCCATACATATAAGGAAATAGCATGCAAACAAAGCTCGCTTAAATATATCCACATACCCGAAAGAGATCCCTCCGCACTGCCTGCCCTCCTGCTCGCTGCGTTCGCACATCTGCAACAGACCCATACCGTACTCAGGCAGTTCCGTAAGCTCATAAGCGACCTCGATCCTTGAACACAAAAATTCCGATCGGGTTTTATTGTTCCTTCCCAATAGTGCTGCCCGACTGCTGCGACAATTTGTGAGCACCGATGCTTTTCCGTGACAACGAAATAGAGTGTGGAGGTTAGGTGAGCCGCGTGGGGTTTTTTGCCCGCGGAATTATTGTTCGAGGGAACGAAATGAGCAACATAATTTTTTTTAGGCTCTAGGTCTCACTAGGTTAAATCCCAGCACTTTCACCGGCTTACTTACTCAATTCCTCCATACTGCCACTAGATATCGAGTTTCTGAAGTTGAGGCTTCGGGTGTATTATACATTAGTCTTATAATGGCACCATTAAAGAAAGCAGGTTCGTATCCCTCGTGCGACCACACATTCGGTCCCGCTAACCACCAACACGCTTCTAGGCGTCCTCGGCGCAACCGGTAGTGTCGGCCAGAAATTCATCCTCCTTCTCTCCAGCCACCCCGACTTCTCGCTGCACCGTCTCGGGGCGTCCTCCCGCTCGGCAGGCAGGCCCTACGCCCAAGCAGTCAAGTGGCGTCAGACGGCCACGATCCCGGATCTCGCTAAGTCGATTGTCGTGTCCGAGTGCACGCCCGAAGCGTTCCAAGACTGTGACGTCGTCTTCTCCGGACTTGACGCCGACGTCGCAGGGGACATCGAGAAGGCGCTCGTGGACGCCGGCCGCGTCGTGATATCCAACGCCAAAAACTACCGACGGGATCCCGACGTGCCGCTCGTCGTGCCGCTCGTCAACTCTTCGCATCTCGACATCATCTCGCGGAGGTTGCAGCGCGCTGCGGCTGCGAAGGAGGGGAGCAAGAATCCCGGATATATTATTTGCAACTCGAACTGCTCTACGGCGGGGCTTGTCGTCCCGCTCGGGGCGCTGATAAATAAGTTCGGTCCGCTCGACACGGTCACCGTCACAACAATGCAGGCCATCTCCGGCGCGGGGTTTTCTCCCGGTGTATCGGGGTTCGACATCCTCGACAACGTGATCCCATACATATCCGGCGAAGAGGAGAAGCTGGAATGGGAAACCAAAAAGATACTCGGCAGCGTCGACCCCGACACCGACGGCTTCCGCCTGTTGTCAGACATCAAGGTCTCGGCGCAGTGCAACCGCGTAGCCGTCCTGGACGGCCATCTAGAGTGCGTCTCCATCCGGTTCGCACAGCGACCGCCCCCCTCAGTCGAGGATGTCAAGCAGGCCCTGAGGGAATACGTCTGCGAGGCGCAGACGCTCGGGTGCAGTTCCGCGCCAAAGCAGTGCATATATGTGCTCGACGAACCGGACCGGCCGCAGCCGAGGCTCGACAGGGACAGGGACAACGGATATGCGGTCTCAGTCGGCAGAATCAGGGAGGACTCGGTCCTGGACTTCAAGTTTGTGGTGTTATCGCATAATACGGTCATTGGTGCTGCAGGGTCGGGCATATTGATTGCGGAAACGCTGTTGGGTAAGGGGCTACTGTGAGTGGCTTGTGTTTGGGTTGGCTTGTGTTTCTATTTTGTATTTTATTACGATTTTGTAAACTTTAGAGCATTGATAATAATAGAGACACGTTTGATACGTATGGGCATTTAGAACAATTGACCCACCTGTTGGAAGAAGCAGAGCTTTAGAAGGAGTTAACGGCACACCGACAAGGTAATAGCAGAACATCTCATTAAGCCAGAATAAAGCAAACAGGGACATATCGGATCCGAATCTGGCCAGAATGATAACAGAACCGGACCAGGGTGAGCACCATCACGATAGCCAGCGAATGCAGTAAATGTTTCAGAGGAGGTCAGACAGGATAACTATAAGATTAGCAGAACGGCCACAGCAAACCCGCATAAAAAGTATCAGAAATAGCAGCTCGCATAGCAGATTAGAACAGATCAGACTAACCAGTCAGATCAGAGCAGGAATAGTACAGAAAATAATAAACCAGAAACAGGGAGCATGTTCCGATAGCCAGCATAGTACTGTCAGCGCATATCAGCCGGTTTTGTGTTGTATATTTGGATGGTGGCTAAAGAAGGGGGAAACGGATCGTAGGTTGATGCAAAATGATAAGACCTACATAGGAATGATTCGGGCCGTTGCAACTACTCGGCTGGCGTTGTAGGCAATGAGACATGACGGAGACTTGCCGATGGGAAGATCGGCAAGGCGATGGTTTTTTTTTTTTCTGTTTTATGACGATGGATTCACAATACCACGACAATAGAACGGACACGCGTGAGCGTCTTCCGGTATCTCTATTACACAAAATTCGGGCTGAGGGGAAACTGACCAAAACACTGAATTACACGGCTACCACCACCAACGTAATAGTACAGAGATCTAGCATATGATTGGAAAAAGCGACATGTTGAGGACATTAAAATGTAATAACAAATGAGAATCAAAAGCCAGGGCAGTGGTGTCGGCCGATTTAAACTATAAGCAGTAGCCTTATTTTGTGCAAAGCTGGATGCCAGGATGGCAAGCGTTGCCATCCTTGGACGGCCGCGACGATCCCAACGATTATCCATTGGATCCATAATAATTCATAGCAAAATCATTCATTATTGACATAACATACATACAAGACTTGCATCTCTTTTCTTCAATATAATCCCGTCAAAAAAAAGTTCAAACGCAAACATAATACATATTTCTTTTGTCGTCCTCTACCATCATCGCATCATCAACCTTATTCTTAACAATATGACTGTACATAACACAGTATGACATGACGCATAATAGGACAAAAAAGAAAACGCCATTCAAAAAAGAAAAAGAAATTACACAATCTCTAATAGTAAATATACTTTCAAAGCATAAAAAAGATAATAATAAATAAATATCCCAATGATAACCAATTACAATGCAATCTCCTATTCCTCCACCATTACGACTACCAATCCTTTTTCATACACCACTAGTTCTAGTGATTCACTGGCCACATTCCCGGCGATTGGTGCGGCACCTGCTGCTGACCGCCATGCTGCGACTGCTGCTTCTTGTCCCGCTCAAAGTCCCTCCACTTGCGCATCACGATCTGCGAGCTGTCGAACTCGCCCTCCGCCTCGTCGTGGGCCTTGTTTCCGCCCTGGACCTGTCGTGTCTCGCCCCAGGAAAAGTCGTCGAATTTCCAGTCTGCAAACAAACAACGTGCCAAGTTAGCACACAATCAACTCTTGAACAAACAAAAAGGGGGCAAAAAAGAGAGTGACATACAAGCATTCAACGGCAATATGAAGTTCCACACTGGCAGTGCTGCCAAATACACCAACATCCACAACACATAGCTCCACCGATGCGCTGTCATAATGACCAACACGCCCGGCAGTCCTAAGATCATGGCTAGTAGCACGAGCGGGATGATGGGAACGGGCTTGCGCACGATGGCGATAACGACGACGTAGAGCGTGAATGCCAGCGCGACTGGAAGAACGAGCGTGCCGACAAGCTCGATCATGACGACAAACTGCATCGACGCGCAGAACACACCGCAGAGTGTGTTGACGAGGGTGAGCTCCATGAGGTTGTGGACAGTTGAGTTAATCCAGCGGCGGCGCTGCGAGAGCAGGACGTGGAACGTATCGGGCGCCATGGTCTTGCAGACGGCCTGCGGGACAAAGATCTGCTTCCGCTTGGGGAACGTCTTGAGCATCAGGGTCGAGAGGTATCGGTCCTCGCCGAGGAGGAGCAGATTCTTCTTGTGGAGCGTGTCGACGACATTGTCGGAGTATCGCTCGACGATGTCGGGGTTTGCGAGAATGGGGACCCAGTACCCGTCGCCGCCTTTGGGCGCCTTGATGCGGTACATGCAGAAGCATCCGGGGAGACAGGACACGCTGCCAAAGACGGACTCGAATGCCTTGGTGAGGTGGTGAGAGACGTAGTACTCAAACACCTGGATCATTGTCACCCAAGACTGCCGCTTGTTCGCGATCTTGGTCTCTCCGCACAGCCCCATTACCTCAGGGTCATGCACCATGCATGAAATCATGTGCGTCAGCGAGTCTGGATAGACCTTGGTATCAGCATCTACCATGAGCACGATCTCGTACATATCCGGCGAAATGCCCGTGATGTGCCAAATGCCGTTGAAGATCTCGTACTCCAGCTCGGTCATGCGCTCGTCAAACATAACCTTCTGGAAGAACGCCATGAGAATGATCTGGGAGTCACGCTTGCCTCTGTTGCCCGGCTTGGAGAGCTGTGCCTCCGAGGGCGTGCCGCACTTGACTACGCACATCATTGGGACACGCTGTTGCTTCGCAGGGTCGATGGTCTCATCGTCGTACGCGTAGAAGCCGGCGTACACCTTGGCCATGTTGTGCCGCTTCGAGCCGGAAGCGACGGCGACGTACGAAAACGGCTGGACATTTTCAGTGTCGACAACAAAGTCAGTCATCATGCTGAGGACAATATCGGGGGTGGTCAAGTCGTTACCGGCGCCACGGATGAGACCGTCGCACACCACAAGGATGAGCTTGTGCGAGTTGGGATAGTCGGTCGTGGCGATGGAGTCAAGCGTGGTACGCAGACCCTCGACGGATTCCGAATACGCGGTAACGAGGCAGACGGTGTGGACGAGCGGGAAGTTGAACGGTTGGTAGTCCGCGGGCGGCTGCGGAACAACGTTGTCATTGTAATAGTTGGCCACATCGCCATCGCCGTCTTCAGCGAGTACAGTCGAGAGCCTTGCACTCTCGGTGTCGACTGGCGCACCTTCACGGCCGCGGGTGGCGGGGTATTGATTGAGCGAGGTGGATGAGGCCGTGAACGGGTGCGCTCCGGTCGCGGGCGACGAGCTGCCAGCCGGGAGCCCGTACGTCGATGCGCCGGATGAGTAGAAGTTGCTTGCCGAGTCATTGCGCGAGTGCGCGTACATCGATCCGGGAACAATCAGATGAGCCGTAGACGACAGAGACTGTGACGCCATGGTAGTCGGGAAAGTTCTCTGGCGCGACCGTGATCGCTCGCCTGCAGCTGCGTAGGGCGACGAGAATCTGGACGTCTTCGGGAAAAAGCGGCTGCCTCTATTTCCAGGTGCGTTGAAACCTAAGTTCTGCGCATTGACGATATGAGGGGCAGGGCGATAGATGTCGTCGGACCAGTCTTCGATCTCGGAGATGCGCTTCTTCTCAGCGGCGGTGTACTTCACTCCGAGACGCCACGAAAGGAACCATGCAAAAAAGAGCGCCAAGAAGAACTTGACCAGCACGATGACGACAATGAACACAAGCGAGACGTACAACACGACGTCGGACGCAATACAGCCGATGGTATCGGTATCGACTGAGCCAACTTTGACGGTCTCGGTAAGACACTTTGCGAGCTTGCGATCAGACGGGGATGTCATGAGGCGTGAGATGTCGGTGCCGCGAATGGCGCCCGATTCGGCATTGATGAGGAGGTCGTTGACTCTGGATGTCGAGATCTGGACGTCGGACTGATCAAGCCAATGGAGCAGGTCGAGATCGAGTACATACCCATTGTAGACGACCAGGCTGCGGGACGGGTCCCGTACGTCATCCCAGGTGAAATAGACCTCAGCTGTGACCTTCAAGCCGTAATACGCGTGGCGCGCGCTGCTTGCCGTGTGGCACGCGTAGCCGGTGTAGTATGGCCAGGTGAAATTCGGAGTCGAGGACCCGTCCTGGTTGAACGTCTTGCAGGGAAAATACCAGGCCATGTTGCCGTCGCGGTCGTGCGGGATACTCGAGTTCTCTGTAGGGACGAAAATGTCCTTGCAGTGCATGTTGACGTTCTGGAAGAGGAATGAGCCGTCCTGGCCACCGGCGTTGACCGGGGGATAGAGGACGTTGCTCTTGCCAGGGACGCCAGCGGCGGCAGGATGCGTTGAGCGCGTGAGATCGTATGCGCGGCCGTGGATAATCAAGTATCCGTCATTGACTGTGTTGGAGCGCAACCGCACACCCTGCGCGAGACAGACAGTCTCGGTGAAGCCGAAGGTCAGGAAACCGACGAATGTGCCGATGAGGAGGATTACTGAAAGAAGACCCATCTTCTCACGCCAGGCGGACTGACGGGCTTTCGCAGGCATGCCACATAGAGCGAGGACCTTTGACGGTGCCCAGAAGGAGATGATGCCACAGTAAACCTGCCAGAGCGATGGCGGCTTGTACTTCCCAACAACGATGTTCCTGGACAGCTGGTTGGGAGGTCGCTTGCCGCCGGCCCCGCCAGCTGCGCCAGTCGCGGGGGCGGCCTTAGAGCCCATGAGTGGGGTCGGTGCGGGTGAGAGCGAGGACGGTGACTGGCCGGGGAGAGCAGTGACGGCCGCGGTCTTGGACACGGGCGAGCCCTTGCTGGAGTCCTCCTCCTCCTCGTCGTAGTATTCGTCTTCCTCTTGCGTAAACATGTTTTCCTCCGGGACCGCCGTGCCAGACGACGTGCGCATTCTGCGCCTGCTCGGATGCGCGACTTCAGAGGGGCCCTCGCCCGACTCGTCGAAGGCAAATGGGTCATTGCCCGTGGTGGACGGCAGGACGGGCATGTGCTGCTGGGTCGCATGCTGGGAGTAGTAGTAAGTCGGGTGATCGCGGGTGATGCGTGACCGCTCGGGACGGATAAGTGAGCGCTTCCGCTGGAAGTCATTCGCCGAGGTGGAGGTTGTCATGTCGCGGTGGGTGGAGGGAGGGACAGGGGGCACTGCGCGCTCGGCGTCGTTAGAGGGGCCAGCGCGAGACATGAGCGGTGCTGAGGAAGAAGGCGGGATGCCGGCGCGTGCGCGATGTGCGCGTTCGGGAGATGGGACCTTGTCCATCGTGGATCACCGCGGAAAGGGGAGGGGGGGAGAAAAGGAAGGGAGCAAGAATTGGGCAGTATAGCGTAGATACGGAGACAGAGAGAGGGATAGAAAAGAAAACATGCACGACCCAGGCACCATTCCACAACTTATGGGCCGGGTAATCCGTTGGCAAGGCGCTGGCTGTTTTGGTGATGCCCGATCAGGCACGTCTATTATTAGCCGTAGCCGCACAAGTTGCACGTGCACGAGTAGCTCAGGTCCGGATCCAAATGCCCAAATGTCCCCCCTCCTCTCTTTTCCCGGGCTCTCTCTTTCTCTCTTTCCCTGGGACCTCGATCGCGTCATCTAACGTCGGTGCCGGCACTTCCTTTTTAGGACGGCGTTTCGACTTGCTCCTTATTCGGGTTGTCTTGTCACGTTGGGGCGTCGCACACCCCACCCTAATAAAGAACACTACCGCCCCACGCGCTGCGTGATGTGTCTTGTTCCGACGGACGGACGACCCGAGCTGCCTTGTACGTCGCGTCCATCGTAAATAACGCGTCGACTGGCCGGTTCCAGCACGCGTGCTGCTCGCGTCTGGTACTTGACGGCGATTGCGTCACAGTGACAGCGGCACACGTGCGTATGCAGGCTACTGCAGGTTGCGCAGGAACGTGCAGCGAGTCGCGGCTATAGCACTGCAAAAGGGGCCCGCTAGTCGTTAGTGTTCAAGTTGGGCCCCTGTCCTGGTACCAGAGGCCCGAGAAGTGCGCAGCCACGTTCTTAAGCTCCTGGCGGTGCGAATGGTACCGGAATTGCAGCGGGAAGGCCCGAGCTATTTTGAGGTGGGGGCCAGCGACGTCGGCTGGTCTACAACGCTTTTTTCACTCGCCCATCGCCAACGCTGTCCGCGCTCGCTTGCCAGACTGCAGTCGATCGTGTACACATAGCACCCGTGTATACATAGCATATCCGCAAGTCATACACGCGACGCGCGACACAACTCGCAACGTACGATGTCCGTCCCGCCGCCTCTCCGGCGTCGCCGGTCGCCTTCGTCCACGCCTTCATCTCCCATCCACAGGCCACGCTCGACAGCGTCCTCTATCTCCCTGCGGTCCGAGTCACTGTCGCCCTCGAAGGCGGCTCAGCACCCGCTCCCGCACCCCTCCCGCACGCATGTCCGCACGCCGTCGATGCCCCCGCCTGCGACCTTCGACCAGGCACACCTTCTGGCTACACTAGGGCCAGAGGGTCAACACGCGCTCGTCGCCCACGACAAAACCCTCGAGCTCTACCGCGCCAACGCGAAGCGCAGCCAGGACCCCGCCGTCCAGTTCAGCTTTGCCCAGTTCCTCATTCAGACTGCGCTCTCTGTTTCCGGGGGCGGCCCGCAGCAGCACGCAGGCAGCGCCGGCCACGCCGCCGTTCTGCGAAAGTCTGAGAGTTTGGTGTCCTCCAACAGTACGAGCAGCGCGTCCAGCCACTCCGCGCCCTCCCTCTTTGCCGCCGACGAACCCCCGAACTCGACCTCCACTTCTGCCCCTTCGTCGTCGTGCTCTGCTGCCACCGTTCCGCCCGCACCCAGCACCACCATACCTCGCTCGCCGTCGCCCTTGCCGTCTGTGACCAGCAACTCCGCCCTAACCAAGCGCGACGCGCTCCTTCGCGAAGCGGCCTCCGTGCTCCGCAAGCTCGCCGACAGAAGCCACCCCGACGCGCAGTACCTCCTCGGCGACGCGCTCTCGTCCGGCCTGCTCACCGGCCGGCGCGATCTGCGCGAGTCCTTCACTCTCTTCGTCTCGGCCACCAAACACGGGCACGCCGAGGCAGCCTACCGCGCCGCGCTGTGCTACGAGGAAGGCTGGGGCACGGCCACGGACGCGCGCAAGGCCGTCCAGTTCCTCCGTGCCGCATCCGCACGTAACCACCCCGGGGCGATGCTCAAGCTCGGCGTCGCGTGCTACTACGGCCAGCTCGGGCTCATCAACCGTCAAAAGGAAGGCGTCAAGTGGTTGTCGCGCGCGGCGGAAGTCGCAAACGAGGTGTTTCCGCAGGCGCCGTACGAGCTCGGCGGCATCTACGAGACGGGCTTCATGGACATTGTCATCCCTGACCCGGCCTACGCCGCGCAGTTGTACGTCCGCGCCGCGGACCTGGGCTATGCGCCAGCAGCCGCCAGGCTTGGCCACGCGTACGAGTACGGCACGCTCGGGTGCCCGCAGGATCCGGCCCTGTCGGTGCACTACTACACGGTTGCGGCGCTGGCGGGCGAAGCCGGCAGCATGCTTGCCCTGTGCGCGTGGTATATGGTCGGCGCGCCGCCGGTCCTCGAGCGCAACGAGGACGAGGCGTATGAGTGGGCCCGCAAGGCCGCCGAGGCTGGACTTCCAAAGGGCATGTTTGCCGTCGGCCATTTCTGCGAGACCGGCGTCGGCACGACGAGGGACTTGTTAGAGGCAAATGTGTGGTATGTCCGTGCTGCTGAGCGCGGGGACGAGCGTGCTAAGGCGCGGCTCAAGATGCTGAGCGAGCGGCCGGTGAACGGCGAGAATACTACTGGCAGTGCGGGTAGGAAGGCAGGTCCCGCAAAGTTGAAGAAGCAACAGCAGCATCAGGCGGGTGACGATAAGGAGAAGGAGTGCGTTATTATGTGAATAGAGACCTGAAAAGGAGAAATAGTTTGCTTTTTTCCATCACGTTGGCTGGCGTATTTTATTTCAAAATTGGGTTTTTTAAACAATGGTTTTTTCATGTTCATATTTCAAGGACCATCGCGGGACTATCGAGGAAAGGGGGGAGAAAACACAGAGATGATGTCGTTACTTTTTATTGTATTGTACAGGATCTTTTTTTTTATTAGTGTTTTGTGTTCATGAACTGCGAGCGAGACTACGAGGGCGAACGATGAATGCCAAATGACCAAACGTTGTGTGAAAATGGCGACTGGCAGATGTGAGAGGTTTGAGAGGTTGGTTTTCAGCTACATAGAGGTGATGACGGGGGGGGGGGGGGGGTACATGTGCGTGTGTAGGTGCATATTTTATTATACATGGTCCTTTTTTTTGTGCGTTTGTTTATTATTTAAGTACTCAGCTGCATGTCATGAAAAGGAATAATTTTCGTTTTTTTTTTTGTCTCCTAGAAATAATTTATATTACCCGTATCGTAGAGCTTGTCTATGTTTAGGCGAATACAATCAGTCACGGGACTTTCAACGCATGTTGTGATTTGAGTGGGCTTTAGTGTAACCAGTGTATCCAAAAAAAAAAAACCTCGACTTGACTCGATCCGCAAGTTGACTCATTCATTATATAGCCGCAGCAATTTATTTAATATTTCCGCCAATAAAAAAAACCCCATAGCGTAATAAAAAGGATTCACTATCTGTGACCCACGCCCACCTTTCAATCATCACAAGCAAGTCTAATAATACATCTATTAAAAAAAAGGTATACTGAAAAAAAATAAAAATAAAAATAAAAATTCAAAACTTCACCGTCCTGCAATTTGCATCCCAAATTTATATCCCGGTCCATTATTTGCAAATACACCAACGTCCAACGAATCTATCCAGTTTATGTATCCACCTCAGTTGACGCAAAACGGCGAAATAAAAGTAATGACAGATAACAACCCAAAAAAATCCAACATATACCCCGACTAATGCTCGTGTTCGTGCTCGTGTTCATGTTCATGGCTGTGCGCTTCATTTCCCGCCTTCTTGACGCAACACGCCGCCTCGATGCACCCATCCACGCACAGGCAGCTCTGATCAAACTTATCCGCGGTCGCCTGGTCGCTTCCGACGTCCACAATCGACGCCGCCGTGTCAGCCGAAGACGCACCTCCGAAAAGTGACGACGCACTGGACGACTCCTCACTGCCGCCAAGAAACTCAGGCTGAATGGTTGCAGAGTGGATCCCGTACGCGTGCAGACACTGCCTAATCTCCCTGCTCAGTGCCATGAACTCGTCCGCCCCGACGGACACCGCGACGTGCAGCGACGCAATGAACAAGTTCTCCCTCAATATCCAAACGTGGAAATCGTGCACCGACATCACGCCTTGCAGCGCCAGGATCTCGTCCTTGATGTCCACCATGTCGACTCCCTTTGGCGCGCCTTGCAGCAGGATCTTGCTCGCGGACTTGACAAGCGGCAGCGCCGACGCAAAGATAATGCACGTGATGACGAGCGAGACGAGCGGGTCAAAATAGAACCGCCAGGAATAGTCGGTCTGCCAGATGAAGATGGCCGTGCCGATGACACCGATATTGCCCAGCGCGTCGCCCATGACGTGGAGGAAGACGCCGCGCATGTTGAGCGACTGGGCAGAACGTTGTGGCTTTGCTTTAGTTTTCTTTTTATCAGACATACCGTGGGAGTGCGAGTGCGACTTCCCCGCGAACAACAATCCAGTGTGTTCCCCAGCCGCGCGCGCGGCATTATACTCGGACCTCGCCTCTGAGAACTGAGTGTCGCGCAGACGCTGCTGTGCCAGCGACTCTTGCACCACCGCGTCAGGCAGTAACGCACCAATCTCCATCGCATCCATATCTTCCTCGTCACGGCTTCCGCTCGCCTCATCATGCCCCCCATGCGAATGTGAGTGCCCGTGCTCGTGAAACAGTAGCAACCCGACCAGGTTCGACAACAGCCCCGCGCACCCGACCAACAGCACCAGCACGGGGTTCGTGATAGTCTGCGGCTCGACGAAGCGCTGCAGTGCCTCGAGGAAGATGGTCAGGCACAATGCGAGCAGGAACACGCCGTTGATGAGCGCGCCCAGGATCTCCGCCCGCTGCCAGCCATAGGAGTACTCTGAGGTGGCGGTGCGCGAGTTCGCTACCTTCACGGCCCAGAATGCCACGATAAGCGAGAAGACGTCGTTGAGCATGTGGAACGAGTCGGCCACAAGGGCGAGAGAGTGCACGGCGTAGCCTGCCAAAGGATTAGTCTGGCATGAATTAACGGTAGGATGAACGAAAATGCACACCGATGATAACTTCTAGGAGAAAGAAGGCAGAGTCAATGATTAACAGGGAGACGATCCTTCCCTGGCGACTGAGTTTCGCCATTGCTGCGTCTGATGAGGCTGTTGGTGGAGAGAGTCGAACAGTCGAGGCAGATGCAAACCGGATCCCTTAAAAAAATGCTGGGCACCTCGGTCTGACCTTTCTCTTCAATGGTCAAGTATAGCTAAATATTCCGACGAAAGTAATAAGCAGCGTCGCAGAGTGACCTCTGTGTTCTGTTGTGTATTTTGGGTGGTATGCCTGGGAAACTTGATGCCCGACCACACGACACAGGCGTATTCGCGATCAGACAAAACGCCTTCTCGATGCTCTTCAGGGCACCGGGTGTAAAAAAAAGGTGATTGCGCGTTTCGGGTCATAATGCCCTAACCCAGATAACCCGCCTCGGAATGTTCACGTCACGAGAACGTCACTCAAAAACACTGAAAATGTAAAAGTTGGAAAGTATCGACATGACATGACAAGATATATGGATACTGTACTGTAAGTTGGAGGCACGTGGTAGAACTTATAATACATATAATTATATTCAGTATGTACATGCGGACTCCATGCCCAATGTGGGTTTCCGTACCCGTACAATCACTGGGAATCACACCATACACCCCAACAATCACTGTGGTCTGGTCTCAAGATATCAAAAGTTTTGGCATTCAGCGAAGTATTTGTTAACCAAACTCCAATACGAGATAAGCGTAAATGAATATATGGAAGTAAGGCATGGGAGGGAAAGTAGGGTATAAGGCAAAATTAACACGAATTCAGTTGCATCATAATGAATGGCCAATACAACACGCATAATAATAAATGCTAGAAGCTGCGTCGTGGCTACCAAAGGCTTCCGGAGCGATGTGGTTATAACCAAAGCGAAAAAATGCGTCGAGCTCATTATGCACGCCAACCTGATAGAATACAGTACATATATAGAGCATATGCAGTCAAACAATTACAGTTAAATGGAGGACAAAAAGATCAAAGGGTCTAGGAACACAATTAGACAAAATAGGACGAAGAGAAGGACAATGCAAAGGGTGCTCCTGGGTGTTCTCCTTGGTGTTCTCCTTTGTACGGAGATGGCAAAACGAGAAAGAGGGCGAGCAGCATCAAGAGATGGCCCATGATTGTACTAGTTGCCGTGTTCCGACTCACGCTGGAATCTGACAGAATTGGATCTGCGCCATGCTCACACTCGGTTCTACAAGTCCTCGCTTACGCAAGACGTATTACGACTGCTTCGAAGTCGATGGGGATCATTTCGCTCACCGAATGCACGTACGTACAGTACGTTTATATATACTCGCCGCGACACGTAAGGGCATTGTGGCCCTCAGACGGTCGGCCATGGAGAATAGAATTCTAAGCCTCCCATGTTAACACGTAACGGTCGTAACCTGTGAAATATCCATAAACGCTTATTGGAGGTATTGAATACGTTGACGCAGTCCTGTCAATTGAATTCTGAGGCGACGGCAGCATATGCACTGCTGCTTCCCGCTGCAAAGAAGTACGAGTTCCAGACTTCCAGTAAATCATAAATCGCGGACATGTAAACACATCGAGAAGAAAGGCCAAACTTAAAATTGGACAGCGCAATTCTTAAGTCACAGCCAAAAATATCAGATCTTCAAGTTCTATATATATATATTTTATCTCCACGTTTTACCACAACAAATGGAACTTGGAACTTAATTTATGCAAATTAAATATATAGATATATTGAAATATAAAACATAGTTAATTACCCAGTGTAACCAAATCCGTACCAATGCAATTTCGTCAATATGACTTGTAATAACTTTATACCGAGACTCCCAAAGTGAACTTATACTACACATAAATGCAAAACGCGAAGCTGCCACAGCATAAATCTTCACACGTAAACTTCCCATCCACCTTAAACCCAGTCTCAGTTTTCGTCATTTCCGTGTGCCCAATCCGCGTGAGGTTTAATAAAATACATGTAAGTGTTACCAAAAAGCCGAAAATGATAAATAGCGGCGAAAGTGAACTTATTCATCGTGCGCTTATGGGCAAGCGTGACAGCGAAAGTCAACTCTTGATGAAGACCTGAAAGAAAGATATTAGTATCGCACACTTCGCCGAAATGTATACTATAGAACATACACTTCATGGTTCAGAGATGATCGCAGAGGAAGAGCAAATGGTAGCGTCATTCCCATAGCGAGATAAGAGAGCATAGCAAAGCTGACACGATTCGATGACCGTAAAGTAGGAGCAGCTCTGTGCGAGAAGGAGCGGGACGCGATAGTGATCAAAGTCATTGTAAAATGATATAAAGACTGTATCAAGCTCTGGTTGCGATAATAGAAATTAAGGACCGATATAATGGTAGCCACAGGAGACTGAAATAATGATACTTGTATGATACAGAAAGAAAAGACGGTGACGGCGGTGAACTTATAGGGATCGCGTTACATATGGCATGGTGATTCCGCCGTCATGCAAGTGCCTCTTGCGTGCTTTGGCGGTTCCCGGCCAGCCAATCATACGGAGCCTATTTGTGCTTACATTTGTCAGTCTGGCCAATCAATTGCATTGCAATTGTAAGCGGCGCCACAGCTGCGCCACTGTCACACAACCAACTGACATCGCTTGAACAACCCGAAGCGGCAGCCACACGCTAATTCGACATCAGGCCACAAGCATCGTCCCCCCACGCAAGCAGATCCTGGCTGATTATCGAGATAAGGATCATCCCCAACTACGATCCTGCACTCTCTATGTCGAAAATGGTCCCAAAAGTCTGAACCTTTGTACCCCAACATCATCAAGGCATAAAAGTTCTCCGCCGTTTGGATTTCTATCCGATCCGTATTTTACATGATTGCACAGCTCAAGGTGTACGCATCTCTGCTACTTGGCGGTGTAAAAGTCAATGGAGAACCGCATGTAATGTACTCTTCTCACCTTCCCTCTTCGATCAGCACACAGCAATATTTTCGGTCAAGTCTCAAACATACTTTCACGCCTCTCCACACGCTGCTATCTCACTAGTCTCACATTTACGGCTTGCCGCTTATAACTTTCTTGTCTAATGCCTATGTGGCCAGCGCACCGCACTGTTTCGTTCCTGCCGATCGAACGGAGCACACTAGTACGTAACGACGCTTTTACGACCGAGTAACCGTTAACCGAAGCCAGGCGACATCAGAGACGATTGCCACAGTATTTGTTTTGACAGCTTGAACATATCACGCTGTGACTTTCCTTGTTCTCAACCGCGCTCTTATGCTTGCTTCCATTAACTTCGTCTGGTGAAGTGGCCCAAGGTATATGATTCAGAGGTCCTGCTTTCAAATTGGAGTTTAAAGTTTACGTCTTGAGACTCGGAAATTTACGTCAGGCGTCCTTGACTATTTGTCGCGGTCGTTGTACATCTGTCATCTCATCACAGTCTGGAAAAAACACAGACTACTCTTCCTGTGTGCTCTTCTGTCTAGTGTGTGGTTCCTCACGCTGTCTTTCTATGCGCTTCCCAGATCTCTTTTCCATGGATGTTTGACTACCATTTCGGAAGATGACGGTCCGCGGTTGAACTCAAGCTACAAGTTTTGTTATCCAATCGCGTGTTGGACTGGCTTTTCTATCGCTTTTTTGCAGGATAGAGACCTGCTACAATTGAGTATTTATCTTTCCAATTAAATAGCGCTGTGGTTGACTGTGGCATTCTGCGGTTATGCCTTAAACCTCGCATTTTCGATTGTCCTCCTCCTTGACCTGGAACGCACGGTGGAAAAAGTTATGGTAGAAAAATTAGAAGTTACCCGGACATGACGCTGCGATCGGTATTTTTCATTTCAAATTTCTTCCACTATCAGGAATTGTAGACACGTTCTGGAAATTTTTCAATCAGCCGTCCGCCTCCTGCATAGAAGAAAACATTAGCAGTCAATATGCATTTGATGTACACATACAGCCCTGATGGCAAGCGGATATACACACTCAAGAAGACCACTGCGACCGGCGTTATCACGAAGTCGGCACACCCGGCTCGATTCTCCCCAGATGACAAATACTCGAGACAAAGAGTCACGTTGAAGAAGAGATTTGGTCTGTTGTTGACGCAAGAGCGTAAGTTTTTTTTTTTTTTAGATGAACAATGGAGAGTATGGGTCGCATCAGGTAGATTAACTGATTGTTATAGCCGAGTCTAAAGACTAGCGACACGAATATTCGATTGAAATTGGCCGTCAGAAAGGAAAAGGGAATTGGGAGAAAAAGTTCATTGTACGATAATTGAGATTACGAGAAACGAACGGGACATGCCAAAGGTGTTGTGTCTGATTTCATGGGTGAAGTGGTCGGCATAATATTTTCTACATGCTCCACAGTACATGCGTAAAGAGTGTATTTGTATGTATTTGTACCGCGATTCGAGGCAATAGAAATGGTTACTCTGAAGGATAAGTCGAATACAAGCAAATTATTACTATCGTTTTATTCCAAATTGGCATTGTGTGTATCTCGGAACTTAACGCATTGAGTCAATCCTGGAGTAATCCTAAATTCGCATCGGTCATCTGCCACTAATAGCTCCTAGTCCGACCATATGCAGGGTTTTATCTGGTTCAGATTGATACGAACACTTACCGATTTATAATCACTAGTACTTTAGGTGTGAACCTATCCAAGACCATCTCTATTCAGAACAGAACTACCTTAAACGCCAAACGTTCACCTTTTGTTAAAACCAAATCGACAGTTGCATGCTCATATCTTCCTTCGTCTCTCGTTGACATAACGGCCTTTGCCCACCTTGACTCCGCTCTTCGCGACATCACGTTTATGAGAACCGCTAGCAAAGGGCGAACCCACAGAGTCGATGCCTCCTCCACCAATCCATTCTTCCAGCATTTTTTCGTTATGTCGCTTTCTCCAGATGTCATTCTTCACCGCCTTGAGATATTCTTTCTGGTCCTCCCTGTAATGCAAGCTTATTAGCATACGGTAAAAGAACAAGAGACTGTAGCGACAATATACCTTAACAAAACCTGCTCAGCACCCTCTCCGCCAGTCTTCCTACTCAGATTGCTTTGAGGATTGGGCAGACTGTATTTATTTCCTCTGTGCGACCACTGAAAATTCTTCTTCAAGTGAATCTGAAGTTGTCCAGTAGCAGCCGAAGTCGTCACTGTGCATCTCAGCAGCGTAGCACCCCCGCACTTCGGACAGAACTGTCTGGCAGTAGACCCAGAAGGCGGAGGCGTGAGCGCAAAACACGCGTGGCATCGCAGCATCCAGCTTCTGATCTTTCGGATTTGAAGCCCAGATTGTGGGTTGACGACGTTCAATCCGATCTGCATCGCGACGTTCTGCATGGCAAAATCGCCGCTCGCCATTCCGACCTTCATCTTCTTGGCCTGCTCGGACGTTGGGCTACTGCCGTTTGGATGTTCTAGCGTGCCGTCGAGAATTTGATGGTGCTGGAGTGTTTCGGGTGTGATCCAACCCTCGTCGTCGCCATTCTCATCTTCGCCTTCGCCACTCTCAGGCGAAGGCTGACGAACAGCTTCATCGGAAAAGTCAGACACACCCAACCCCTCGCTGACTGGAACTTCGGTAAACGAAGTCTGCTCCGTGTGGTCGCGTGAAACCGCAGACTCAGCGTCAGTTTTCGGCATTGATGTGATCTCGGTCGTATTGCTAGTCGGCAGAGGTTCCAGTACAGCTAGTAGGGTCGACTCCTTCTCCTTCTTTGCTATTTTCGAATCCTTCTTGTTATTGAACTTCTTCGACTTCTGGTGTTTCTTCGTGATAATGGTACTCCAGCCACCGTCATCTTCCTCCGCTGGCGTCTCCGTTGCCTCTTCGGCATCATCCTTCGGCCTATTATCTTCTGCCATTTCAACAGTCTCCGGTTCCTCAGTTTTCTTTAAGCTCAATTCCTGGACCTTCTCAGTGATCGTTTCGGCTCGCTGTGCCACCTCCGTCTTCGCCGGACTCGGTCCGTTAATCTTGCTTTGTCCCGGTACCTTGCGCAATCTCCAATCACCATTATTCCTCTCGCATTCCAGCTCATATGTCAGCGCAAGGATATGTAGATCTGTGGAACTTAAAACAGAATAATCCCCCGTCTTCTTCGCAAACTCGGAGACTAACAATGAGAAGAATACAGTTAATTCCATACACGGCGCACAAAACTACTTCGAGAAGTCTAGAATACCTATATGAATGTAGTTCGCCGATGGTTGTCGGACCGCTAACTTTTCACCCCAGATCAGAATATTCTGTCGAGCTCTTGCATCTCGAATCTCGTTGTACACCGACGGGGTCGTGAAGAAATCGTCCGCGAGCTGAGACAACGATGAGATGCCGTTGGTGATCAGTGGACCCGCATCAAGGACTATACATGAAACTCTGGAAGATGTTGATGACGCCATGCTCAGGTCAGAAATTTATAGTATTTACTTGAAAAAATTGCTGACGACTTGAATGTTGGCTTGAAATTTTGGAAGAAAAACTTACAAGGACTTTTCTTCGTGCGGCTCATCGGCACGGCGGTTAATTGCCCTTCGCCCTGATTCAAACTTTGGTCTTCCTCAGTTTTCACATTATATCGCAGCGGACATACTCGATTGCAGCCATGGTAATTGTCAAAACCTGCAGAAGCGGTCAAGATGTTGCAGCGACTACAAATACGAAAATTTTTGATAGTGATACCAATGACGATGACTGCTGCGCCGATGAGAAGGAGTGTGGTGGCTGTGATGAGAAGGTGGACGATTGCTGTGGATTAGTGGAGCAAGATGGAGATTGTTGCATTTCTTTGGGAAAGGACGTCGACTTGTCCGATTCGTCAGAGGCAAAGGACCGCAGTTGTGGATCCGCGCAGGATATGGCTTGCTGTAGTTCTGTTGACAAGGGTAATTGTTGCGTGTCCAAGGAGAAGGAAGTAATTGAACCAGCTGTGACCCAACCTCGCCACGCAACGCAATGCTGCGGTCGCGAAGATGAGCCTTCTGTTAGCATGTATGACCCTGAGAAGCTTATTAGCTGCTGCGGAGAGGAGGGGTGGAAGGATATTGCCATCGATCATAACTTGTTGAGACTTAGGGCTTCTACTGGTAAGGAGAAGAATAATTGTGCTTGTGATGGTAATACATTCTGGACATTTAATTGTTATGGAAGTTGAACTAATACGTTAAGAGCAATGCCTCGATCGTTTCGCCAAATCCCTTTGCGAGAAGGAATGCAAGAAAGAAACTGACGGTGAGCCGTGTTGACACGCTGCAGTCATATCATTTACTTACGTGACTAAAATAGTAAGCTGTGAGACGCATGAGTCCTTAGCCAACCACTACTCTGCCTTTCTAGCAGAACGTCGCGAGCTTCTTTGGCGTTGTATTTGCTCGATTACCAAGCTGCTCGATATATCAAATGGATGCTGCGCTAGTCCCTCTGCGCCGGCTATGATTAGGAACTATTCGATTTTGGATTCTCCCTCAGCTTCTGCTAACCATGGGATCCATACTAAATTCAGTGACCGCATTAGTTATTCCCCCATTCCCGATCATCGCGATCACGATCGTAAGGAGCGGCACCTGCAGCGTATTGATACGGATGCTTATTCAGTTGTGAAACACCAATTTTCGCATGATGTTGACCTTGAACGTGCTATTGTCACTGAGAAGTTGTGTCTGTCCATAACAGGAATGACTTGTCCCTCGTGCGAGAAGAAGGCCGCTCGTGCTATTGATAAGGTCCTAGGTGTCACGAATGTCACTGTCAATTTCTTGTTTGGCAAGTGCCAGTTGGATTATTATCCGGAGCTTACCAGTCCGAAATTGATCTGTGCTGAGTTGCAGAAATCGACTGGCTTCAAGGCATCGATTTTACGTACAGAACAAGACGCGTTCTACTTCCTTGCAGGAAATGCACGTCCTGGCGAAGGAGTTGAGCAAGTCTCGGAGAATACTTGGAAGGTGTTCTACGACCCAGTGAGCACTAGCGCAAGAGAGAAAATGAGCTCTCTTGGCTTAGAATTTCATGATATTATCCCAACAAGAGAACTTGATGACGATGTCAAGATGAAGTTCTTCGGACACTCCATTGATAGTGATACCAGAAGTTTGTTTGCCACATTCTTACTCGCGCTGATCCTGACTATCCCTATACTCGTGCTTTCATGGGGAGTTTTCAAACCGTTCCTCGACATGTCTCGCGCAATTACCCGTTTCGCACTGGCGACGATTATTCAGCTCGTATGTGGCCGAAAGATCTATAAGTCCGTCTACTTCACGCTCGCGTATGCCCACGGCCTCGACTCTGACTGTCTTGTGGCACTGTCCACAACAGTCGCATACCTTTATTCAGTTGTCTTGTTTAGTCTCCACCAGCGCGGATTGTTACTCAATGAGTCCGAGATTTTTGAGTCGGGCTCTCTGTTGTTGACATTTGTGCTATTTGGTAAGGCTATTACGGCACTTATTCGTCGCACAACTACGGATCGAGTCAAATTTGATATATTCCAGCCCATTGTCGCGCGCTTTCACCAGTTCGGCGATAAATTGATTCCTTCATCTTTGTTGCATTACGGCGACCGAATTGTCGTGAGGGCCGGAGATCAAGCAGTCACGGACGGAATAGTCATTAATGGCGAAGGGGAATTTGACGAATCTCACATCAATGGCGAATCCATGCCCGTTTTCAAGAAGCGAGGTGGCGGCGTTCTCGCTGGAGCAACGCTGGTCTCCGGGGAAGTGATATTCCGCACCACGAGACTCGTTCCCGAAAACTCTGTGTCGAATATTAAGATATTGGCGAATTCGGTCACGTCGCTCCGAACCAAATCAAGTGATATGGTGGAACTAGTAGCGAAGTGGCTGACTCCAATCATGGTGGGCGTCGCATCGTCCGTGTTTCTGATTTGGATGCTTATCGACACTCAAGTTCGTCGCTATACCGCTTCGATGGCCGTAGCAAACGCGATCACGTATGCCATCGCGACATTAGCCGTTGCATGTCCCTGTGCCATGGTGCTAGTCATCCCATTAGTTCTGTCTATGGGTGTCGCGGTCGGCAAGCGCAGCTACGGAATTTTGCTCAAATCTGCCCAGCCTGCTACCATCGCCGCCAAAGTCAAGCACGTTGTCTTCGACAAGACTGGAACCCTGACGACAGACCGACTTGGTGTACAGTACTGCTGGTTCAATGAAGCTACACAATATCCAGTACGTGATATCATCAGTGCCATTGTCTGCGAGAACAAACACCCCATTTCCATCGCCGTCTCTCAGTTTCTGAAGAAGTACAGTGACGCAATTGTGCAGCTTGGCGAAATCGAGGACGTCGTTGGCTCCGGAACGAAGACGACTTTTAATGGCAATTCAATCCTGGCAGGAAAGCCGTCATTTGTTGGCATCCCTCAGGATGATGAGAGAGTCAAAGCACTACATGAATCGGGGCTTACGTTGTTTTGTGTCAAGATCAAAGACGGACCTGTGTTATCAACAATAGGAATTTCGTCGACTCTGCGTGACGATTGTATGCAGGTCATGCACGCACTGAGGGCGAAGAGCATTACGATCCACGTCCTTTCAGGGGACACGATGCCTGCCGTCGAGAAAGTCTGTCGTGAACTCGGAATCACACGGTACGCAGCTGAGATTTCGCCCGAGGGAAAGGGCGAGTATATCCAGGACCTCAAGTCTGACGGCTCGAAGGTCCTCTTTTGCGGCGACGGCGCGAACGACGCGCTCGCGCTCGCACAGGCGGACATCGGACTCAGCATGGCTAAGGAGGGCATTACTTTGGCAGCAGGGGATGCATATATCCTGAACGGCAAGCTCTCTAGTGTCGTCAACTTGCTCCAGCTGTCCAAGCAGATCAGCTACCGCATCATTTTGGGTATAATCTGGGCATGTGGATATAATTTGTTCGCCGTTTTACTCGTTTCGGGTGCCTTCGTGAAGGTCAGAATCGGGCCCACGTGGGCGGGGGTGAGTGAGCTCATTAGCATTTTGCCTGTCTTTATGATCGCTTTGTCGATGAAGTACACGAGAATTCCAATGGCGTCGACGTAAAGATGATTTCGGTCTTAGTAATTTGAACAGGTCGAACTTTTCATTCTACTAATCTCTTCTGTGTGTTCGATCGTCTGCCTTAATGATAGTCGATATTTGGGGGTTGAGTTGATATTTGATTTTTCGGCATGATACATTTATTTTCTTAAGCATTGAAACTCAGCTATTGAATTTCATTGATCAACATTTCGAAATCTGTAGATGCGGTATAAATACCTAAAGCCGCATTTTGTCAAGCTCCAAAAACTGTAGCAAATCGTAGAACCCAATCGTAATAATCCATATCAGCACGCCACCATCGTAGGACTCTTTCTAGTGGTTATCTAATAGTAGTTTTTCCTCTTAGTTGGTCGTGATGTAGCTCAGTCTCTAACATCGCGCGATATAGATTATCCCTCTAATTCCTGTAGCCTGTGCGACTGGTCACAGTGATTCATTTGTCGGCAAATCTGCTTAAGAATACTAGTCATCTTCTCATACGGTTGTACCTTCGGCTAATACATCGTGGCTTTTAGGTGCACGTTTTCATATAATTTTATCGAACATTTCTCACATATAGAGATGAATGACTGCATAGTTTTTTGTAAATTATCGTTCCCTCACAGAAAGTATACTAAATTCTTCGTTCCAGTGTCGCACTGCTTGTCAAGCAATAAGTACATTTCTAACGGCAGACAAGATACCTTTCATTCTCATTCGTATAACAAGCTGGTAGTTGACGCATATCTTTTATTCTATTTAAAGTTTAGCTAGAATTGTCAAAAAAAAAAAATCTTCTTTGCAGCGAGAGTGATGACAACGCACAGGATAAAATCGAAATTACCATATAATCAGTATTCTCTATTCGTGCGCATCCCTTAGAGCCTAATTGTGCCTCGTGCTTCACGCCTGTCATCGAAAATACGTCAAGAACAGTTCAGTGTTTGTAGTGCAAGTGCACCTAGCTCTTCCAAATAACAAGCAATGATAGCTCGACTAATAGCAGAAGCCACTATAATACAAATTAGGTTCCACCTAAGATTTGATGTTCAAGTAGTATTAACAAATACGATTAACGTCACAACTGGTATTCTCGTAAAGTTAATATCAATAAGCGCTACATATACGGCAATTTCACATATCGCAAATAAAAGAGAAAATTAATAACATTGCGAAACAAGTCTCTACTGTACATTACTTTTACTCGATTTAAACTACCTCCATTTTATTTTCGCTCTATCTCACAGAGGCATATTGTTGTATCTTTTCGCGTACATGCCTAGTGCTTTGATAGGGAAGTTGAACTTATAGTTAGGATATTCAATCATGCTTCGAATAAGTTAGACATGGCGTATAATGAGACCAAGATACAATCGATATACTCACCAGCTCCGATTGAAGACGCCCTCTATTCCCTCTTGCTTCCACTCGCCATTTGGTTGCTGACGGCTCATAAGGAGCCTAAGACCTCGTTTAATGACCTCCACATCTGGGTATTGCGCCATCATTAGTGCGAGACAAGCCCATGCCGTATTGACAACTTGAGATTGCTCATGTGGCACGTACGTTAAGGTCTCACAAGACTACATAGATGTCAGTAAACTCTTTTACAGCATGATACTAATAGCAAAGAAACATACTCTGTAACTCTCTCCCCAACCTCCATCGGCTTCCTGACGCTTAACAAGGAACTGGCACCCTTTCCGCACGACCTCGCTGTTGGAGTAGACTTCTCCCTGGTACGACAATGCTTCGATGGCAAACATGCCGGCATACGTAAAGCAGATACCCCAAGAACCGTACCAACCGCCATTAGAATCTTGCTCAGACTTGATATACCCCACAGCATCTTCAATTGCGCGGACAACATCATCATGGCGATAAGGCGAATGATCTCGAAAGTACGAGAGTCCAATAACAACAGAGTCAGAGCATTCAACGTATGGATATTCGATCATGATATTCCCAAACACTTCTGCTGGATTTAAGAACTCCAGAACTGGAGGCCCACGGATCTTTTCGTAAGATGCAAAACTACCCGGGGAGAAGGTACCCTTATTTTGAAGATCGAGAAGAACGTCAATAGCCGGATAAATCTGGGCATCGGATATGGCTTCTTTGACATATCTAGCAGTGCACACATTAGCATATTGAAGTAATGGCAGACACTACAAATCTCACTTACGACAGCTTCTGAACCATCATTACCGCCTTAAGCGCCTCAGCAGTGCAATCACTGACTGTATAGCCTTGATCTTTGGTCGAGAACGGCCAGCATCCCTGTCTCGGATCTCTATAGCTGCCTGGTACACAGTTTTCCGTGAACTGAGAGTTCTTAAGGAATTTGAGGCCTTTCTTGACAGTATCGTGGAACTCCGGTAATTCAGCAGCACCAATCACACACATGGTTTGCAGGGCGAAACTAGTATCCCAGCACTGAACACCATTAGTACCCATCATCAGCATACCGTCCTCACTCATGTACATAAAGTCCGCAAAGCGCTCCCTATGACGGATGAAGTTCTTAGATTCTGGCCCTTCTTCCAGATATACGACGAGCGCGTTAAGTACATTATTAATGGGCCCAACGCAGAGGTAGTCTGTGTTCTGGTCCTCCTTATGAATTAGATTGAGAACCGTCTCTTTCGCCTTCAGCTTCATCCAATCTGGCCGGACATATTTCTCAAACCAGACCATCGCAGCATTAACCATATTCAATAGACTAGAATGCGGATAGTAGATATCAATAGGTGAAATATTGTTGCGATGCTTGGAAAAATCAATTGTGTCATAAGGACTCGTGTAAATCTCATTACGCAGAGACTCAAGTAGCGGGTCCAAAGGCGCCTTCACTTTCTCCGAATACAGATAGCCCATAGGTAAATAGACGTTTCTGCAATGAATCCACCATTTGCTAGGATGAAAAGGTAGCCACTCGGGCATGACCCTGCGCAAGTAGTCAACACCAAGGGCGCTTATGAGAAACAGTGGAGACTCACCAAATATCTGGAGGAATAGGATTGACGCCCTCCCATCCGTAAATATTGAGGATAGATAGCCACAGTTTTCCCCATTGCGGAGAGCCAAGTGCACCGCCTAGGTTCAGATGTGAGTCAATACCCTGCTCCGCTATATGACAATGCCACTAACCAAACTTGTGCAAAGTAGTTCTTGCTGCCACGGCGACAGGATGGTCCGGATCCATGCCCATTAACCGTAGCACTACATAGTTACACGCAGTCCCGAACACAGTGCTCTTGTCTTCGGAGTGAAGACCCCATCCTCCGTCAACAGGATGAGCTGTGTTAGTTAAATAACGAACAACCTCAATTTTCCACTCCTCTGGGATAGGTGTCTTTGTAACATAGTAGACTGTTACTATGCCTATCAGTAGGAACATTGGTCCACCATACCGACAGGCCCATGTGCCCTCATCCAATTGCAGTTCCTTGAAAAATCGAAGTCCTTTTAGAGCCGCGTCATAGGGAGTCTCCGCTGCAGGTAACTCAGGAAGACCCTATCACAACCATGTCAGCATATCACAGCGCATCTGTATGTAGTAGCTTGCCATAACGTACGGTATCCAGTCCGAGAACATGCTTCTCATAAGATGTTTGAGGTCGTCTCTTCAGTTCATTTTCATCTTGAATATAGCTCCATGTGAAGCGCCCAACCTTGTCGCTATTCAAACGCCACTTAGCTGGATCTGTCCTCGGTAAATTAGCCTTTTCGGACCGCAGTGGCTTTGTCAAAGGCGGACGCGACATAGCGTGAGTATCTGATGAAGTCGACGATTGCAACAGTAGACGATGCCGTCTCAATTATGTCAACAAATAAGAGGACAGGGACTTCGAATGCGACGGGAATAGATATGATATAATCGAAATATAATGTATCTGTATCAGATGTACATGCAAGTATACAATAGGGGGTCTGTTCAATAAATTCGGCCAGATACGTTTGAGATTCGATTAGCGCGTTATAGGTCGTTCTTCAGTTGGGAGATCTGAGATCCACTCGGGTTTTTCGTATTTACAGCTCAGCTTCATTACCCGCTCGAGAGTAACTGTATATATTCATACAAAGAGAAACCCTATAGAGATCGATGATCTCAAGCATATTTCGAGGAAGGCTAAGTTTAGAATATAATATAATGTGTTTGCTATTATTCGCACCGATTGTGGTTCGCTAAGAGTCCGAGATTTACGAATCCGTTCCGAGACTTACTCGCGTAGGGCGCATGGTCGTCTGAAAACAGAATTTGTCACGTGCTTTATACCGCGTGCTTACGCAGTTACGGTGCAATTGAACGAATTTGATTGGATAAGTACTGCCCGACTGGAAATTGAGAATCCCAAATCGCCAAGTTTTCAAAGCATATTATCCGTCGTGGTTCAGGTTTGTTTGATAACAGCATATATTTTATAGAGAAGGTTAGTCTCTCGTTTGACTTTGGATCTAACATGCTATTGTGCTAGACATTTTTTTTCTGACGCGATTTGCAGTTTCACACTGTTGTATTATGCGACCTTTGTTCCGAGCAGTTCTTAGTCCGCAGATTCGGACGCCAATACAATTTGTGTGCCGTCCAGTGGCTCGTCGGACAATTCTTTATCTCGATGGCCTTGAAAATGAGGATCAATTTATAAACGATACAAGAGAAGAGGCAGAGACGAAGACGGACATAGAGGGCATGAAATTAGTTTGGACAAATCTAACACGGGAAAATCCGGACTTGTTTGCACTTCCAGAAGAACTTCTACTCCAAGTGTTTACTCATAAGAGCTTCTGTCATGGACTTTTTCCTTATAATGAGCGTCTAGGTTTTCTTGGTGAGCTGAGGAGTCGGAGTCTAATTTGAACTTGTTGCTAATGTTGAACCGTTTTAGGAAGGAAACTATACTCCCTTCAGTCAGCGCTTATAATTGCAGATTTCCCTTCGAAAAGCAAGGATGCCCTGAGTGGCAAGGATGTTGATTCGCTTGTTTCAAAGACGGCAGGTAAGCTGCTTAACAGCCGCGAACCTGTTATGCATGTGGCCCGGTCTTCTGGGATGCTTCGCTATATAAGATGGGGAGGAATAAGGCCTCAGGTGGTCGGAATAGCGGTAAGTGTTCTGACTTGATGAATCTATGTGGCATAATTTGCAGATATGATTCAGTTTGCTAAATTCATGCCGCAGAGGCGAAACGATCGACTTAACGGTATTCTTGCAATTGGCTCACAAACAATTTTCGCTGCCATCGGCGCAATCGCAATGCATCATGGTGGTGCAGTGGCCGAGAAATTCACTCGGGATATAGTTCTGCTTGGTCCATCTGGAGTTTTGACATATAAGGAGGGAGATGATCAAAATGAGACTAAATAGTTAGTGGTCCCGAACGATATGTAAATATGGTATATTTTGTACATTGTAATATAGTTTAATCGCATAATGATGTGAGGCCGAATTTGTGGTAGCTTTAAGAAATATTACATATTGTTGGTGTTAAACTGAATTGTAGTCTGCAGGCCAATCGGCACTCAAGTCAAAATTGCTTCGCACGTATTTGGGTTGCCTCGTTAGCCTTCCCCCCCCCCTCTATACAAACGATCTACTGGTCGTAAGTACCCTAAAACTATCGGATGTCTAACACGATTCGACTCCGAAAGGTATGAAGAGATATGATTACAACTACAAAATGAGCACAACAAGAAGTAGAGAACATAAGTGACGCAGAACAGTACAAATCTGTCGACAACTTATAACGAGTGAGCTTTTGCGACCTTGCGTGGTAGTTTTGCGTTTTGAGTGCACTACTGTATTGTAACGGCGCAGCGTAGTTAGTGATTTTGCTCTTGGTTTTAGAGTTTGGGTACTGAGGCTGTTTTTGTTACTCGGGTTACAGGTCGGCTCCTAACGCGTAAACAAACAGCCCACTAGGAGAAGTGCACAAGTTGGCCATCGCATGCCTATATCCTCCTTTCTCTCATTATCGATCTAAGAAACTGCTTAATTGCTCGGCACCTCATACTCGTGGTATAGACATGGCCGCATCACCAGATGTTCATCGCAGTCTTTCAGTTCCCTCAATTCTTGAAAGTACACAGTCAACAGTTTACCGTTGGGCGACCGATACACCACGGTCACTGGTTCATGCTGCAGATTTAAGTCGATTGTCAGAAGAGGGTGGTATGTAAATCTTTACGGGGGTATATCAGAGATTGACATATGTTGACATTGGGTACATCTTAGAGCACCACCAGTTGAATCATATCACTCACTTGGCCCAGCTGCTAGATAGGTTCAACTTGAATCATCCTCCTCCAGATACGATTCGCAGCTCAATAGATGCTCCGTCAAGGATTTCTACCCCTTTGAGTGATTCCTTCTTATATGGTGGCAGTAACACAAGTGGTCACAGGAAATTTGAGTCGGCTAAAGTATCTCAGGTAAGCATTAAACTCCTGGCCATTGCATCAAGACTGATCGATTATACTTTAGCTGCTACACCAACAAGGGCCACCTTATTCTTCTGACTCCGTGACCGCGACCCCTAAAGGACATCAAAGGCGATACTCCTCAGAGGAGGCATCTAAGACGCCGGCACCAACTTCAATTAATGCTGCCTTCATACATAATGGCTCAAGAAATCTAAGGGCGTCTGCATTTCCAGAAAATAATTATCAGACAAATTGGTCCACTACGACTGGATTTCAGAACAAGGCTGATCTGTCGTCTCGGCCGCCCAGAAATGAGTTTGCTACTGGTGACGCTTCGGAACTGTCGACTGACCAACATGGGACCGTTACAGTGAACGTTGAGGGAGCAGAGGCAGAGCTTGCTTCGGAGCATACGATTTCAAAATTTATTAATTCAGATTTGGTGGCTCAAAGCTCAAACTCCGAAAGTGCTGTCAAACCCCGGGATATAGACGGCTCTTCGAAGCTTGAGGTGCCTCCAGAGTTGAATAATAATCAAGCATTATCTAAAGATTCGGAAAATGAAGTTGGGAATTTCACCGGAGCTAGCTATTCGCTTGAGTCACAGAACGAGGAGCGGCTTACTCGCTCTGATTACATATTTCTAATTAAGCAACTTCGAGATATCACATGCGAGTGCGAGAACAGAGGCAAGATCATACAAAGTTTGAAACGCGAATTTGCTCCCGCCAGAGAGGATTATCGCCAAGGGTTGTCGCACAGCATCTTGGTAGAGTCCGCATCGCCTGGGGCTATAGAACAACTTGGCTCGCAAGTCGTCGGTCCTGCTGGACCTTTAGCAGAGTCTTCTGCAGCTTCTCATGTTAGACGACATGTTTCGGTAGACGATACAAATGATTACTCATCATCTCCAACAATCTCTCGACGCGATGTGAGTCAACGGCGGAAATCGTCGGACTCCAATGAAGCTTACTATCCTCTTGAGTACGAGGACGAAATCACTACAATTCGCCGACCAATGCAAAATGCTGCTACATCTCACATAGTCCAGCCACGACCACAACGGCCTAATCAAAACCAGGTTATACAGCCCGGAGTGCCGGAAATTAGGCTAAAGCAACATGAGTTGCTTTCTGATAACAGATCATTCTCTCGCCAACGTTCGGAAGCAGCTGTGATCGATAATGAACAGGCGTTATCGACGGAAAGTATTGAGGAGTCCAGGTTGCTTGAGTCACTTAATGAGTCACTAAGACATTCACTAAGGCTCGAGCAAGACCTTGAACAAGCTAAAGTTGAAATATCTGAACTCAGAGCTGTGGTATCTGAACTCGCACGAGACAAATTTCAAAGTGAGGATCTTACTAGCAATAGGGGGGGACAAACTGAACATGCGCCGAGAAGGCAGCATAGTCTGGGTAACGCGACTTCCAATGCTGCGACAGCAACTACACCCAAAGAATCAGCTAATACACAGAGAATACGGGTTCCAATAAGTGATGGTCCATCTGTCCGTCAGAACGGTGGGGGGACCGGCGAATCTCCGATCGGTATTTCACGTTCATACAAGTCCAAATCATACGAGCGAGCGACTTCTGCAGAGATAATAGAAGAATTGGAAAAGCTACTGAGTGAAGCAGAGAAGGAAGTTTGGAAGCTTAAAGGCAAGGCTAACGTGATGGGACCAAATCTTATGCCAGGTATGAACAATGTCCACGAGGGTATTTTGCTTCTTCTGACACCATTTAGATGCTCGACGAGTAACAGCCAAGAACGACAAACTGTATTATAAGCTTGAGATGGACCACGTCGATACACTTGGCATCTCCGAATTGGGCAATCTGATAAAAGTATTAACCAATTGGAAGAAACATGATGTCCCTGTGCTCACAAGATTATAGAACATCTTACTTCAATTATCGACGCCATTTTCGCAACTTCCGGGCCGCATTATGTCGTTGCGAGGTCATTTACGGAGTGAAATGCGGTATATGCATTTTGCTAATGATGTGCATGCAGCTTTATACAGCGGTGTACAAATGGAACCGGGTCCAGTAGATTCAAATGAAGAGTTAAAGTGCTTAGGTGAGATGATTGGTAGGATAGAAAAGCTCTCGCGAGCTGCTGAGAGACGCAGTCGGAACCAAGCCGCATCAAGATAGTCCACAAGATTTGGGATGGTCCTTGTAACGTGCCTGTTTTGTACGATATTTTTTTCCCATTGTCGTAGTCATGTATTGGTAGAAGCTTATTGAATCTAAGATACATCTAGGATTTGTACAACAACAATCGTGTAATATAGTAGAGTTAGTTATAGTTCTCCGTTATCGCAATTGACATCGTACTTAGATAAACTGGTTGTGCTCACTGAGAACCTTTAATAGCAACTGAAATTATAGCGCTGAGCTGTGTAGATACGCATAATGTAAGGTAGCATTCAGCTGCGATGTCACGCATGAGTGAATGATATGTACTATTTCATCCATGCTAATCAAACAAGCCTATGTACAACGAGCCAAACCTCAGCTATTAAACATATAGCTCAAAACTCTCTATTCATTTGCTGACAAATGCTTTTGCTTTTCGATGCGAGCGAAGTACTCCTTTCTACTTACGCGGTTTTTCTCTCTCTCGATCTCCTCCGAATTCGTCAGAGGAATCAGGCCCAGCCTACGCACACGAGGTTGCCAATGAGGAGTGGGAAGTCTCATATCTGCGTAAAGTGCGACGCCTATTAGTTTTCGAGTCGGATGAAAAGGATCGCGGTAGTACCGAACAAATCCTGGTTCTAGTGCAAAGATTGTGTGGTCCCGTCCAATGCCAGTCTGGGTTGCGACATGTTAGAATATATCCCTTGATGACGGGCGAAGTTAAAATAGCTAACATACGTTCTCTCCCGGGAAGAACTGTGTACCTCTTTGCCGGAAGATGACCTGACCAACTTTCACAGCCTCTCCTGCCCAATTCATCAATATATGCAAAAAGCCAAGCTAAGTTGAATGTACTCTGATACTGACCTTCCGTCTTCTTCAAACCCAATCGTTTACCCTTCGAATTACTGTCGTTTGTTCTTGACGAGGCCGCCTTTTTAGTAGCATATCTTACAAACTGAAGCTGAAAATTTGCCTGTCTGCGAATAATATCGGAGTTCTCTGTCCGAGAAAGTAGAAAAAGTCTTGGGAACCCACTCTTTCGCATATTATTCACCATATTCGAAGCATTATTCTCGGTAAGTGAAGCTATCCGCCATGATACACCTCGCAATAACGACATTATACACGTATAAACTGAACAGATCGTAGGATTTAGCCGAGATGCCTAATTAAATCTGTAGAGTCCGCGATGCAGTTTGACGTCGAAAATTAGTGAGCGCACGGAAAATCCGTTGAGAGGCGTTGCACAGTTATGCTGCGGCGCCCATTCTCGCCGGGACATGATATATTGCCATAGTTGCCATTGCAAGCCAAGAGCACGCTGCAGGACGCAATATCGCAAAGTTTCATCGCCCATCCGTTACTCAATTCCCGACAATTGGATGTGGACTTTATGGACGGAATGGATGACCTACTAGATCTATCGTTTTCGTCTGATTCTGAGCCCTTGTCTACGAAGTCGCCGGTATCTGTCCCTACGCCGACTCCACTGTTCAATGTGCCTTCGACTACTCCATCGCGTCCCACCACATCGACGCCTTTGAACTATGTTCCGCAAAGAATGGCGCTGAATGGGGGGACTCGATCCGACAAGAACAGCTCTAGAGACTCTTTTGCTTCTCTCGTATCTTTCTCAGCATCTGGGTCTCAGGCCAACCCAAACAAGAGCCTTCTTGAACAGCAGATGGCAAGAGCACAACAGGCGAATCCCGCTCCGGAAATAGCGTCAGATTGGGCATCGGGACTAAGCTTTGACGTATTAGATAAGACTGATAGCGGTCCGTTGCTCTAAGACTTGTGCTTATGAGTAGTTCCTTATTTGTCGTGCTAATCGATCGATATAAATAGGGGCCCAAAATCAGCTAGAATCATCATTGAGTTTCGGTGTCCCGCATAAGAATTCCAGTTTTTCATCTGGGAAATTACTAGATGACGAAGACATTCTGGGTCCTCTTGCACAGGCTGTGCCATCAGGCAAACCGACCGCGAGTAGGTCGGAATCGCCTGCTGTGAGACCCACCGCGTCTCCTGCTCTGGCAGCAGTAGCCAGAGCTGAAGTCCCTGCTCCAAATAACACAGAGGCGGATTTGCGGGATAAATATGTCGCTGAACTGGTTGATATGGGCTTCAGTGTTGACTCGGCTGTGCAAGCACTTGCACAGACGGATAGTGGACTCAACATGCAGCAAGCAATCGAATATTTGCTGCTGCAGGCGCATGAGAAAGCTAGAAAGATCCAGAGACAACGGCAGGCCCAACCTCAGCCACAGGACTCTCGAATGTCTAGATCTGAGGCTGTAATTGACGATGAACCTCTTGCGCCGCATCCTGCGGACCGGAAACGTTGGAGTAGAGATCGTCTTCGGGTACGGCCAGATTCATCCAACCCTTCAGTACGTAGAATTGATGAAGATGGTGACGACTGGCAGGATATGCCTTCAATTTATAGCGATGGGACAGTCTCTGAAGAAGGAGGGCCATCTTTGGGTTTTAAAATACCATCATTGTCGGGTCAGCATACAGCACAAGATCTAGGAAAATTGGCGTCTGGTCTATCAACTCAACTTAAGAGTAGGGCAGAAACCCTGTGGCAGCAAGGCAAAACGACCGTCGCCAAAGCTATGGAGGATTACCATGCTGCTGGTGGGATTGCGAGAGTGATGAATGAGGAAAATCCAAGGTGGATGCGGAATCAGCACCGATACAAATATGATATGGACGCTCAAGAGGTTGATTTAGAATCGCCTATGCCCGAAGATAAAAGTCGAGGAGTTGGACAAGTAACGGCAACTCTAGAGGCAATGCTATTGGAGCAACAAGGTCCATCACGAAGAGAGACACCCCCGACGTGGGCGCCGTCAGTGGGCAGAAGTGGATCAGCTCCACAGGATGCGAGATTGGCTTCCAAGCTTAGATCCGCCAGTTCGAGTAGACATTTGCCTCGTTCTGAGATTGGTTCTGATCTTGGACTTGATCGGATGAGACGCTCACATGTAGGCTCGCAATCTTCTTCCGGAGTCTCGTCTCGTACGGGTTCTCCTGCGATTCCTGTACGTCCGGCTACAAATTCTCGTTCAGCTGCGGCGTCGTCACCGGTCCCTAAACGCCATTCGCCTCCGTCGCGGCCAAAGATTGAGATTTCGACTTTCCAGTTTGATGAGATCTCTCTTTTGCGATCTCAAGGAACTGAAGAGTTCAGACGTGGTGATTTCGCGTCGGCAAATGACTCGTACTCCAAATCCTTGGAAATGATTCCCTCACAACATATTCTGCGATCCGTCTTACTGTCAAATCGGGCTGCCTGCTTGCTAAAACTCGGCAGCATCAAGTCTGCTCTGGCAGATGCCGAGGAAGGTCTCGCTTTAATTGGACCCTCCAGAGGTGCTGGTGAAGAGGCTGAGGCAGGCAAGAGCTTATCAGAAATCTGGGCGAAGCTGATACAAAGGAAAGCCGAGGCGCTCGAGCAGCTGGAGAAGTTCAAAGATTCAAGGGACGCGTGGGACGAACTTGTACAAGCTGGGAAAGGAGGTAAAATTGCTATCGACGGAAAGCGACGATGTGAAAATGCATTGAATCCCAAGCCAAAACCCTCGTCCAGTTCAGTGTCAGCCCCTAGCTCGATTCGATCGTCGCCCGGGCCGGCAGCTGTCGGTCCAAGATCTGGTACTACTAGTACTTCGGGCAACAATGCAGCCGTGGCAGCTTTGAATCGTTTGAAGAAAGTCAGCCAGGAAGCGGAAGCTTATGAATCTGAGAAGTTTGCTTTGCACGATTCCGTTGAGAAGAAGCTTGCACAATGGCGATTTGGCAAGGAGGACAATCTGCGGGCACTTTTAGCTTGCCTGGATTCAATCCTGTGGGCTGAAACGGGTTGGGTCAAAGTGAGCATGGCGGATTTGGTTTTGCCGAAGAAAGTGAAGATAATATACATGAAAGCTGTGGCAAGGACGCACCCAGACAAGATCTCGAATATGGCCTCAACGGAGCAGAAGATGATCGCACAGGGAGTATTTGTGACATTGAACAAAGCATGGGATGAGTTTAAGACAATGAATAACATTCAGTGATTGGTGTATATTTTTGCATATGGCGTCAAGAGCAATTCTGGTATGTGAATTAACGTTGGGTGTGGATATCTCAGTTGGTGGCATTCTTGTAAGATATTTTGACCACGAGTTAGTCTTGTGTTATTGCATATGTATGGAATTTTGTAGTGAATGTAAGTTTACGTGTTCCGGATAGATAAATCTGATAGATAAATATGAGACCTTTTTCCATCGAAGTAGATAAGTTATTTGTCACCTTGTCAAGTATATAATCATACTACCCCTCATTCTCAGTGATGTAAGTGCGCAAAGTATTGGAGATTAAATGCATAAAGTCCACATCCTGGCTAAATTGCTTTTAATCTCGGTGGACAATTAACGCGCTACTTCGTCGCCGAGGTTGGTCTTTCGCTGCTGCTGCTGCCGACTCAAAGCCATCGAACTGCCACAAGCATTTGGTTTCGGTCACACATACCGCTGATCACAGATAGAAATTTCCGTTTGTTAGCAGATATTTTGAGACGGATCTGTGCCTTTTTTGTATACAATTCTACTCCGATCTTACGGACGCGTTCGGGCTCTCTTGAAATTTGTCTGATATTTCAGAACCATTGATCTGGTATTATTGATCTACGACTTACTATCGAGCATGGCTGGATCTGCGCGAAGAAAATTGCTTCTTATGGTGAGTATTGTGAGACGTATTCAGTGCTACAGCTAGTTGTTCTAACGTATCGTTTACCTGTAGGGCAGGAGCGGATCTGGCAAGTCCTCTATGCGGAGTATTATATTTAGGTATTGATGGATCAGTGACTTATTCTCCAAGTTAGTCATATCTCTAAAAGCAATTACGTATAGCAATTACTCAGCTTTCGATACTAGGAGACTGGGTGCGACTATAGATGTTGAGCATTCACATTTACGATTTCTGGGGAATATGACGCTCAATTTGTGGGATTGTGGAGGGTATATTCGGGCCTCGATATTGTTCCAGGCACATGCTGACAAGTAACTTGAATAGCCAAGACGCGTATATGGACAATTACTTTTCAACACAACGAGACAACATTTTTAGAATGGTTGAAGCTTTAATTTTTGTCTTCGACGTGGAATCTAAAGAACTGCGGAAGGATATCGAAACTTTTGTACTGTGTTTGCGGAATCTATACGAGTTCTCGCCCGCGGCCAAAATTTTTGCGCTGGTGCACAAGATGGATCTGGTTGTCGTGGAGAAGAGGCAGGATGTCTATAGGGCGCTAATAAAGAGTTTGGAGGACACGTCGGCCATGTTTTCATTTAGGGTACAAGGTTTCCCTACTACAATTTGGGATGAGTCGTTATATAAGGTGAAAATTCTGCTCATAATAGGTCGAATGGCGTTTTGCTAACAAGCAATTGGTAGGCTTGGTCAACCATAGTATGCACACTAATACCAAATGTTAATGTCTTTGAAAAACACTTGCGGACCTTCGCTGAGATATCAGAAGCCGCCGAAGTCATTTTGTTCGAGAAGACGACATTTCTGGTAATTTCTCATGTCACAGATATAACATCAGCTGGCTTTCGGTCAGATTCAACGCGATTCGAAAAGATTAGCAATATTATCAAGCAATACAAGCAGAGTTGCGGCAAATTACGCGCGCAATTCCATTCTCTGTCGCTGAGAGGAAGCGATTACTCCGCGTATCTGGACACAATGACGTCGAATACTATGATCATGGTGGTAATGTCCAACAAAAAATCAGCCATACGAAGCTCGAATCCAGATCTTCTGCAAGGAAATATGGGCAATGATGGGGACGACGCCTTCGCTGGGGAGGCAGAGAACAATATAATCTTGGCGAACATCAAAATTGCGCGGAAAATGTTTGAGAAGATTGAAATGATGAACCCTGATGAACGTTAAATTCCTTATGGCTATATACTTATATTTCTTTCATTTTGGATCCCTGTGGTTTCATTAAAATCTAAGGTGCTTTGGTTGGAGTTTATTTTACACTTAGCAATTCATCTTTGTAAGTTCATGGGTCTGGAAATTTCTTAATATTAAAAAGAAGGATTTGCGCCACTTCTATGAAGCATTTGTTTGCTACTAACGTTGGAATCCATCCCAATAGCTGGTCGCTGTGAGATCCTAGTCTGTATTGAATAGTCTATGCAATGTTGTGTAAATGCATATTGAGTTCCATACTATCTTTGGGAAACGAGGAACTGGGCGAATATGGCAGGTCTTTGAGAGACTTTTACTCACGACCGCATACTGGGCGTATGAATGTACTGCATGTGCTGAAACTGTGTACACTATTTTGAGTACAATACGAATCCAATTTCAGCTGTTGCTGTTCTGTGATTGGGTTCGGCAGTTCTCCCATTGCATAACGTACGCGCTCCTTACGGCGCGTCGTCCACACTCATCGTCAAACCCATACTCATTCTTGCCGCGAAGATTTGTTCAATATAGGCGTCGAAGTCAGACATAGTAATCAGTCACTGACCGCAAATCTAAAATTGCAATTACACCACTGATTAGAGAACTGCGACGACTCCGATAATAAGCGTACAGGAGCGATGGAGGAAGGTCGGAAGCAGATTGAGCAATCTACTGTTTTCGGGGATGACAATGCGGACACACAGAATGGTGTCAATGGACATGCTGTGGCAATAACTAACGCTGTGGTCCACGATGTGGAAATGACTGCCGTGAAAAGTTCTATCGAACGTTCCACAGCTGGATCGACAGACGTATCCCTGAGCAATCAGCAACGATCTGAGGTGCAGCCTTCAATGTATCGGGACGACTCCAGCCAGCAGTCCTCAGATGACGATGGAGATGACGCCTCGTACTACTGGAACCGTGTCAACGTCGATTCGGACGCCAATGATGACTACGCTGATGTTTCGACCGACTACGATATAGACATATTCTGGGTCGAACGACCGATAAAGCTGCGCCACAAGAACAAGCGCCTGAAGAAGATTCGCAGGCAGCTGCTCGAGGATTATCGCATGGCTTTGAAGTCTCATAAGAGTAGTCATTGGAAAGACAGAGTACTAGAGAAACCGAAGTTTCCGTCGGTGTTGTACAAGAACAAGTTTGGCTTGATAAGAACTTACGTTCCAGCTGCGGACGGGTCTTCACCAATAACGAAGATGCCAAATGAGGTTCTGCACAATATATTTCACAAGCAGTTCTTTTTGAAGTATTTAGATAGCTATAGAAAGGTGGATGTGGCGAAAGTGGCGTGCGTGTGTAAGAGGTTCAATAATTTTGTGAGTACCAACTTTTTGATAAGGTTGGTGGTGAGAGATGCTAAAGACATGGTAGTTGCAACCCATCCTTTTTGAGACAATATCTATCTCTAGCTACACTGCACTCCAAGAGCTGGCCAACATCCTGCAGCACTCACCTCACATTGGACCGCTAATTCAGATAATGCACCTTAAGCTCGTCATTGACAGCCGCAATGAGTCCAATGTCATCGCTCGAATCCTCTGCGAGACCTTGCCCCGCTGTCCCAATCTTCGCACCATCTCCGCGAACTTGTCGGCCTGTGATGGCCGCGATGTCGTCGTTCCGAACCTCAACCCAGGGGAGTTCGGAAAGGTCATTTCCAGCGTGTGGAATCTCAACTTTGTGTTCGATGCCTACACCATGCCATTCACCCTCTTCGCGCAAGGCTTCGCTAACCTCCGAGTGCTCCAGTTCGGCCACATCGATATGACACGCCTCACAATTAGTCCACACGACTTAAAGATCAAGCTTCCCAACGTTGTCTTATTGCAGCTCATGGCACCCATTCTTAATGGCGCGGCAATCCAGCTTATTGCAAACGCGTTGCCAAACGTGCAGATGGTCGACGCGATGGCGGTGCCTAGTGGCATCATTGAATTACTGTCCGCAATCGTTACGCGTACCGACACAATGGCGGTGGTGAAGTTGAAGAGGTGCAATAGTCCCACGACGAGGACGAAATTGACATATAAATTGTGGTCCCGACTCTCGGCGATCGAGATGGTGCAATGCAGTATGCTGACGGCAGACATGTTCCCGACGCACAAGAACAGTAATATTGTCGCCCTGCCGAGGCTTAAGAGCTTGAGGATCAGGGCGGACATAAGGCTACCGATGAGGCAGGATCAACTTGCGGAATTGCTGGAGGCGGTGAACAGGCTGCCTGATGTGCTAGGTCGGGGCGGCACACTCGAGGACCGAGACATTACCGGCCGGATTAGGCGGTCTTCTAGTTCGAGAAAGGAAGTGAACGCAAGGCAAGATCCTGTGACTATGGTGGATGCTGTGTCCTGGCTGCAGAAGGAGCAGGGCGTGGAAATTAATGTGGCATGCGAAAATTGCGCTTACAATGACACGTTCGGGACGCCATCGTTCACGTCGCCAGCTCAGCCATACTCACCATTGCCGAGTAGATTCAGAGGGAAGGTCTACAAACTGATGGAGACAGTAGGTGCGCCTGGCGAAAGACGGGTTGTGTCCATGGATAAGGAGACAATTGAACGATTCAGGGTTGATTTGGGAATTCCGGAGGGTGTTGGAGAGGAGGCAGTTGGGATTCCGGTTATGATATAATGGTGTATGGAGGTTAGCGTGCTCTTTTTGTATATATTTTTAGAGGTACAGATGTTTGCATTTTGGATATTGTCTAGTACATAGGCGTTGAGTTGAGGCGTTGATAGAGATAGATGATTTGACACGGGAATCAATCATACTGAAATTTGGACAGTATTGATTATTGACTTTAGCTTATGCTCAACAGTTCTTATACTGCTTCGTGGGATCAAATTTATTGCAGGTGGCATTTTGGACGCAATGTGAAGTACGATGTTGCGGCCTTAAATTTAGTGTATTGGCTAAATCGCCACCGACCCAGCAGGGTCCTCTAAGTGCTATTGTTCCGGGGTGCAAGTAGCGCGCAATTGTGCGGAGACGGGGCATACGTTGCTGTGCGAACGTTCTGAACGGTGGCCCTGAATAGCAAGATGTCGTGACTATGCACATATGCCATATTTCTTGCGCATGGCGGAGAATGCGGTGAAGGAATACGCCGCCTGCTAAGGCGTGACACAAGTGCGCAAGCACAACAGCGAATCTCACAAGGCCTTACCGCCTTTAGCTGCCCGGGCTACATGCTTACCTTAGACTACATACTCTGCTGTTTATACCACGCTCCTCGACCAAGGTAGACCGAGTCCGCTCCACCTTGCACACGCCATCTACCGGCCCGTGATGCTATGATGGCCTCCTCGCTACAACCTCCGCGCCAGACGTCTTCACCGGGCTCCTCCTCTACCTCCCACTTCCCCCAACGCCTGCGCAGCCTCTTCCGGTTCTCTCTCTCTGTCTCTCCTCCAGTTTCTACGCCAACGCCTGCATCCTCTGGTCCGCTCTCACCTCCGATTCCTGGCACAGGAACCTCCTTGTCCGTGCCCTCCTCGCCGCCGGCGTCGGCAAACACGGCTGAGAATGGCGCGCTCCTCGACCCCGCGTTGTCCGTTCACCAACCTTCACGCTCCCGATTCGCTCGTCTGCGGTCACCTTCCTCCCCCACACCACGTGTCTTTGCGTCGATAACAGGCCAACCGTCTGCCACACCATCCCCGCCACACATGTCATTAAAGCCGACTCTCAAGCCTGTTGCAGATCAGCAATTGAAACCGCCGGCTGACCCCCCACAGGCTGCAATTTCCCCATCTAGCGGCATGGCCACTCCCACCAACAATGGTAGCTTCATATCAGCACGCCAACCAAAATCTTACATACCGGGACAGATGTTTGTAAAGCGCTTGCGGCGTGTATCCTCCGCGCCAAATGACCTACAGAACCTACCTGAGCAACAGCAACAGCAACAACGTCAACATCGACAACAACAACAACAACAACAACAACAACAACAACACCAACAACAACAACAACAACCACAACTACTGCAACTACAAGAACAAGAGCAGCAGCAGCAGCAGCAGCAGCGGGCAACCGCCGATAACGCAGTTACCAGTATGCCCGACGAACCTGAAGATAGGCTTTCACATCCTATCCCGATCTCCGCAACCGCTGGGTCACATAACCTACTTAAACTTCCAACGCCGATGCCTAGTCAGACTGGCGCGCTCTCAGAACCCAATCCCGGGGCGTGTGATAGTACAAATGTGCGGACTGACTACTTTGGCTCGACGGCCGACTTAATAAAGAGCACCCCCCTGATGAAGTCGGTACTTCCTGTACTGCCTGCGTCGTTTAGGAGGACATATTCCTCTAGCTCAATCAAAGTGGGAAATGTGGAAGTCGGTCCGTCGAGTTTTGATAAGATCAAGCTTCTAGGCAAGGGTGATGTTGGGAAGGTTTACCTTGTGCGGGAAAAGAGGACAAGCCGGCTGTACGCGATGAAGGTCCTCAGTAAACGGGAAATGATCAAGCGGAACAAGATCAAGCGTGCTCTCGCAGAGCAAGAGATCCTAGCCACTAGCAATCACCCTTTTATCGTCACGCTGTATCATTCGTTCCAGTCCGATGAGTATCTGTATCTGTGTATGGAGTATTGTATGGGTGGAGAGTTTTTCAGGGGTATGTTTATTACGGAGTTCGCATTGCTAGAACTGGCATACTGACAACGATGTAGCACTGCAAACACGCGCCGGAAAATGTATCCCCGAGGACGACGCACGGTTCTACGCTGCGGAGGTTACTGCCGCGCTGGAATACCTCCATCTTATGGGCTTCATCTACCGCGATCTCAAGCCAGAGAATATCCTCCTTCACCAGTCAGGTCATATTATGCTTTCTGACTTTGATCTTTCCAAGCAATCCGACTCCGGCGGCGCGCCTACTATGGTCGGCGGCTCCTCCACACGTGGCGGATCCCAACACAGTATGCCCGCCATTGACACCAAAGCCTGTATTGCCGATTTCCGGACCAACTCGTTCGTCGGCACGGAGGAATACATCGCACCCGAAGTTATCAAGGGCAACGGTCACACCTCCGCAGTTGATTGGTGGACACTCGGTATTCTCATCTATGAGATGCTCTACGGCACTACACCGTTTAAGGGCAAAAACCGCAATGCGACCTTCGCGAACATCCTGAAACACGAGGTGCAGTTCCCTGCTTACCCACCTTCTGCATCCACGTCGCCCAATCCATCACAACAGACATCGAGTTTCTGCAAGAGTCTGATCAGGAAGTTGCTGTGTAAGGACGAGAACCGGAGGTTGGGTTCGCGAGCTGGTGCGTCTGATATCAAGGCGCATCCTTTTTTCAAGACGACGCAGTGGGCGCTGTTGCGGAATATGACTCCCCCCATGATTCCGACACCTGGAGACGGTGTGGATGCTGTTAATTTTCGGACATTGAAGGAGAGCCAAAGTGTTGATATCGGAACGCAGAAGTATGCTAAGACGAATGGTGATAGTGGTGTTACGACGACCAATGGCAGGGGATCAAAGTTGAAGGCGTCGACTACAGCAGGCGCGACAGGAAGCTCTCCCGAAAGTGGGACGGCAACGCCGCAGCCGCAGCATTCGTCGAGTGCGAAAAGTTCGTCAACGAGAGCACCTGCGGAGAGCACAAGCAACGGGTACCTTTCTGCCAATGGCTACTCTTCGAACAGTAAAGCGAACAGCTCTGCGTCCTTGTCGAGTGACGATCAATACTACGACCCGTTCCAGGAATTCAACTCGATTACGCTGCATCATGATGACGAGTACGGATATGGCAGATATACTTCTCAGAGTTCAAGCGGCGAGCAGCACAATTGACTCGAGTCGGCTAGGGCGCGGAGGATGGGTACAAGTGATGGGTGTGCATTTAGGTTCTTTTTTATTTGTTTTAGTCGCTTGCTTTTGTTTGCAGTATGGCTTTTTGGGCGACAAGGAGTGCGTACGGCGGCGACAGAGGTTCTGCGGTGATGTTAATAACCTTTATACACAGTATGTAAATTAAAACTAGCAGATATATGCGTGTGTGTTTTGCACTGCTATGACGCTTTTGGCTTATCTCAGAGTATTGCAAGGAGGAGGAGGAGGTGGTGGTGGCGGTGGTAGGAACTCTGATATTTGTTATGCACACTTCTCATGATTTTTTTGGTCGTTACATCAGCGTAGCATCATATTATATGTTTAGGATGATAGGAAGATGGCGGACAAAAATGTGTCGGCCACAATAGGAGAGTTCATATACCATTAGGACTTAGGAGAAAATAAGTCAAAAACAATAAAAGAAATCTAAGCGCGCGAGAAGTAGACCAAATACACGAGAAGTAAACCAAAACCACACTCGGAAATTCTAAACGTAGAACTAAATCAAAGTACCACACGCTCGATGAAGTAAGGAAAGAAGAGAAGAGTCACAAACATGATTCGTGAAGTTTCCAAATATTTCGAAGCCCAAAGACATCATTTCGCACCCACTCAGACATCGCCAACTTACCCCTCCTCGAATCCATCCCTCTTACTTATACTCGACGGCCCTCCCAAAAGAACAAGATCTGTTCAATGCAACACTCTCCGCAAGTAACAGCAAAACCTCAGCGTCTTGCCCCAACCATCACGACAAGCACTGCAGCTTTGAACACCGCCATCAGAGGCAACGAACCGGGTGGTTTAAACTCAACGAGAGCGCCATATTGCGGGGAGCTGCATGATCGGGCATAGGTGAAATAGCATTCATACACCCATTACATAGCCTAAAAAAAAATAGCCTAGAGGAAATGGCTCGCGGGCCCAGACCGAGCGATTGCCTGTCAGGAGGAATGCTATGGCTTAGAAGCGAAGAAATAACCAGTACGTGCTCTCAATGGAAGAATATCCTACCTTTCGACGGAATCACATTCTATCCATCCATATCCGCCTTGACCATCACGATTCCCAGCACTCACCCGCTAGTATCCGCGGCCCCACCCTAGCTCGACTTTGTTTCGCAGTTTCCAAAAGAAAACTCGCACGGACAAAAGCCAGAGCAAAAAGCCGCGTGAATTTGAAAAGGCCTCCCCGGACTCGTATGGAACGAGGGTGGGCCTGTTCATCGAGGGCGTGAACTTGCACGACAATTATCCAGTAAGGTGTCCCCGAAGGAAAGAGAGTAAGAACAAAAAGAGACGAGGGGACCGACGCACGAGCATCTGGGCCATAGTGGATCAAACTGCGGCCATGTAACAGATACAGACTTCTTGAAAACTCGCCTCGCCATATCACCGACCGTCTGGGGCGTGCATGTGTGTCATATAACTGGCGTGCACCAAGACAACATGGAACATGACCGCTGATAGAGTTTCATCGCGGGGTGAAGTATCGGTTGATGCGCCAGCAGTGGGGACACCGCCCACCGGAAGGAGGTGCTAGATCAGATGCCTGATCGGGCTGACACTTGGCTCCTCTGGCATATAGATCTGCAATATTATCCGAGAACGCGATGAAACTCCACCGACGGAATGACCATAAAGCAGGATTAATACCAGGAAGGTAGTAAGACGACTGAGACAATGCTAACTCCCACAACGACATGGCCCTTAGTCCTGTTTGTACGGTCGAAGGCAGTTGAGTTTATAATTCTCAAAGACACCACTGAATAGACCAATCTATGACGAAAGCAAGGTCTCAACACCACAGATGCTCGACAGTCACCACACTACCTCGCACATGTGTTTCCTTTTCAGGATACAACTCTAATCTCGCAAGATTCTTTCACGTCCGAAATCTCAACTCCCATGCACTCTTAACCAGATAAAACCTCGACGAACTCAGTGTGATAGGGTTAGTCGTCCGCACAAGCAACCAAGCATCACCTCACGGATTCAGCATGTCATTTTGCGTACCCGTAGGAGCTAAATTGTCTGCACTCTCCGCATGGATATATCACTTTTCGTCTCTGTGAGACTGGAGCGGAGGCTTCGCGATACAGCAGCGAATCTGGTGCCGAGGCCAGAGAACACGCGCGCGGCGCAAGGTGCCTGTGTCATTAGACACGAAGTGCAAGACGAAGAGGGGGTGGGGTATTCCAGCAGCTATGCGTGTCGACGCGCGGCGCAATCGATAGTCGACGAGTGTGGAGTGAGTGTGAGGAAGCAATGGCACAATAAAGGCGGATAAGATAAGGCGAATTGTATGGCGTCTGCGAATTGGCAGCAAATTGGCTTCGCAAGCGGAAGCGCTTGAGAAAAAGGAGACAGACAGAGCGTCTATCGGCTTATTTACGTGCTGGGGAACGAACGCGAAATTGTGGGGGTTAGGGTATTTGTGGCCTAGAAGACGCCTGCTCGACGCGACGCGTTTTTTTTGCGTGTCGTGGGGAAGCTACTTCGACATCCCTCGGGCGTGCAAGCTGTTCTACTTCACGACTCCAGCTCCTTCCCATCCACTAAAAGCTAATTCCTGCTCCTAAATCAGAATTGTGGTTACAATTCAGCAATATTTTTATATGGTTATATATTAGAAAGTGAGTGTGAGCGGCATTTACAGCCACTGCGAGCTCTTCCTTACATTTATCACACACACCTAGAATGTCAGATCCAGGTGCCGAAACAGGCAAGGCCTGTCCGGTCATTTACTACGTCGGTCGTCAACCTGAATTTTCTCCAACTGACTCCGCCATTGATTCTGACGCGATCCTCTCTGCCGTCACCGATGGATATGACATCCTCAACGTCCCCATCACCAACCAGCACTTCCGCTCTCGCGTCTCTCGCGTCTCGCAAGCTGTGTCTGGGAGTTTTATTCCCCAAATTACGCCCCCGACGCTCGCGGAAATCAACTTTGTGCCGAGCACGTCTCATGCCCAGCATGCCTTCGGAATAGCAGCAAAGTGGCTCGAGCTGGACTCAAGTGATCTTAGAGTCGCAAGAGTGTCTGCTCAGGTCCTCGAGCACGAGCTCTCATACGCCTCCTTCTGCGGTCTCACGTATGTTGTCGTCCCCGGTCCGAAGCGGCGCAACAATGTCGCGCTGTACGCTCAAGCACTCAACGCCGCCCTATCATCCGTACCGTTTGTCAACGTATGCGTGCACCTTGCAATGGCAGAAAGCGGTGTTGAGGACGCCACCCCTGATCCCTCCGCCAACGTTGACGCCATGTCTATCTGGGACATCTGGAACACTATCCGTACTATTTGCGACTACTCTCCGCGCTTGTCAGTCGGTCTTCAGGTTCCGGCGCGGCTCCCACCGCAAAGCGTCGTTTCTCGCTGGTTCGCGGAGCCGATTACCATCCTGTTCATGTCTGCGAATATATTCCTCACCAATCCGAAAGGATATCCTGTTCTGCCCAAGGCGCATCAATTTCTCCTCTTTAAGTTTATGAAATTAAAGCCGTATACTATCCTCCAGGACGTGCGGGCAGCGACTGAGACGCGGACACAGTCAAAAATACCACCCAAGAATGAGGAACAGGCGTACCTGATCTATTTGCGGCATCTGCACACTATGCTCCCCCCTCAGTCGCCTCTTGAGAAGTTCAGTCAGGGCTACCAGGATTATCTGCAGAATCCTCTGCAGCCGCTGACTGATAATCTCGAGAGCAGGACATACGAATCGTTCGAAAAAGATCCGGTTAAGTACGAGCAGTACGAGAAGGCGATTTACAAGGCATTGAAAGACAGGACTGGTACTGGGCAGACTCAGTAAGTAGTTTCGGGTGTAGTTATGATAAGCATAAGGTTGCTAACGGAACTAGAGTTCTGGCTGTTGTGGGTGCGGGTCGGGGGCCGCTGGTAGCGCGGGCGCTGAAGGCCGCAGAGCACGCAAAAGTCAACGTTTCTATATATGCAATTGAGAAGAACCCGAACGCTTACACGTAGTAAGTAGTAGCTTATCATCTGGGATTTATTTCGTGTCCTAATGAATGATGCTAGTCTCCTTCAGCGGAAAGAACTAGAATGGCGCAGCAATGTCGAGGTGGTTTTCACAGACATGAGATCGTGGAGTCCGAGCCACAAGGTAGACATCATGGTCAGCGAACTCCTGGGAAGCTTTGGAGACAATGAGCTGTCACCTGAATGTCTGGACGGCGTCCAGCGCGTTCTGAAAGGTACATTTATAAGATTATGAAGGTGGTTATGCATACTAATGCGAATCAGGAAATGGAGTTATGATTCCCCAATCCTACTCCACATTTATTATTCCTGCCCTATCGCCTAAGATATATTCGTCCATTAAGTCACAAGACAAGGTCGAGGTCTGCAATACTCCTTATGTCGTTATGCTTCAGGCTGTTGATATCCTCGGCATGGAAATCCACAAGGCGTGGGAGTTCTCTCATCCTTCTCCTTATATAGCCGCGTCCAAGCACCAGCAGGTGAAAAGTGCGGCAAAGCAATCAGACGAATTTGGCGTTGACTTGTCCTCACCGGCTGGACTAACGTTCACCAATGAACATAATACACGGCACGTCAAGGCGAGATTTCTGGTGGAAAACCGTGGTGTAATGCATGGATTTGCGGGATATTTTGAGTCAATTCTCTACGGAGACGTGGAGCTCTCTACGCGTCCAGATACGATGAACAAAAAATCGAAAGATATGCTGTCATGGTTTCCGATATGGTTTCCAATATCTGTAAGTGCTGTCCTTAGGTCGACCGTTTTTGGGGTCTCTGACTGACATGGCGTGCAGACTCCGCTTTACGTCCCGGATGAATCTGAAATTGAGATATCAATCTGGCGATGTACGGATGTCCGCAAGGTCTGGTATGAATGGTCTGTCGAGACATTTGTGACCATCCCGGGCTCCAGTACTAGCGAACGGAACTCACTTGCATCAACGGCATCAGCGGCGTCGAATAGGCGGATACGATTGGGAAATTCCGAATTGCATAATCCAAGAGGGAAGCACTCGTACATGTTATTGTAAATCTTGCCTACAGAAATTGCGGGAGATCGGCTTTCTTTGCGGGATTAATCTAGAAGATTTTGATTATGACTTGGTCGGTGACTGCGAATAATGAGAATACTGATGATTTGAGTGCAATAAGATATTACTGTAGTTTGTCTTTTCCTTTGCCCGCGGTATTATTAGATTAATACTGCAAAAATGGCAGAGAGCATGAGCCGGCATTTGTGTGCGGCTCACTTTGATGAGCTTTGCAGTGATCGAGGCCGTCATTGCGAAGAAAAATAGTTCGCGTATTTCCCGAGGCTTGCACCCTTTGACCGCAGGACCCACTCCAACCGGATTCACATCCACTCTACGTCACCATGAACTCCCGGCTGCGTCCCACCGTGTCCGTGTCGCGCCTCTTGCCCCGGAATCCTGTCCACCAGCACGGAAGCCGCACGCTCTTTTTCGCCGCAAAAAAGGAACCGACCCTTGTGCGCAACTTTCTCATCAACTCGGCCCTCCTACTGGGTATCGCTACGGGTGCGTACTACGCAACCGATGCGCGATCGGCATTCCATAGATATCTTGTCGTCCCAATACTTCGATGGACACTAGACGCAGAGACTGCGCATAAGTTCGCGATCGAAGCGATGAAGGCAGGTGTCTACCCCAGAGATCGATCGGATGTCGCAGACGATCCTCAATTGGAGGTCGAGGTGCGTATCTGGAGACTCATGACTCTGTGAATGTTAGTTACTGAATGCTGCAGATCTTTGGAAAGAAGCTTTCCAGTCCAATTGGCCTCGCTGCCGGTTTCGACAAGAACGCCGATGCTATAGACCCGCTGTTCGACATGGGATTCTCCTACGTTGAGGTCGGTTCAATTACCCCAAAGCCCCAGCCTGGAAATCCCACTCCTAGGTTCTTTCGTTTGCCGAGAGACCGCGCTGCTATCAACCGCTACGGCTTCAACTCTGACGGCCACAGTAAGGTCCTTGTTCGCCTTCGTCTACGATTACATTCCTTCCTCTCGCACCACTATTTCACGCCGAAGACCCACTCGTTCCGGGATGGAAAGTTGCTGGGTGTTAACCTCGGGAAAAATAAGACCGGCGACGAGGTCGAAGACTATGTCGAGGGAGTTAAGGTCCTCGGAAACTACGCTGACATCCTTGTCGTGAACATCTCCAGTCCGAACACCCCTGGGCTCCGTGACCTGCAGAACGAGAAGAAGTTAGCCGGTCTGCTGAGTGCGGTAATTCAGGCACGCAATTCCCTCTCTACGCGTTACAAGCCGCCTATTTGTGTTAAGATTGCGCCCGATCTCACCGAGAGAGAAGTTATTTCAATTGCGGAGGTGGTTAGGGCCTCCGGTATTGACGGCGTCATTGTCTCGAATACTACGATTTCGCGACCGGAAACGCTCAAGTCAGCGGAGGGTCTAGCGACTGAAATTGGAGGACTGTCAGGACCGCCTGTGAAACCCCTCGCTCTGGCAACGCTGCGGTCGCTGAGGAAACATATTGGTCCTGATTTCACGCTTATTGGATGCGGTGGTATATCTACTGGCAAGGACGCGGTTGAGTTTGCAAAGGCAGGATCGACGTTTGTGCAAGTGTTGACAGGATTTGCTTATGATGGGCCTGGTATGCCCGCTCGTCTGCGGAGCGAGATCAAGCAGGAGCTGGGCAACAAGACGTGGATGGAAGTCGTGAACTCGGATTTCAAAGTAAACTAGATAGGATACAAATCGTAGGGCATGGCGGGGAATCATAATGTGCAAGGTCGTCAATCATCTACTGCTGAGGTGTGTATATGGTGTGCGATGTTGTAGAAAAAGGCGTGCGTCATTCATCACCATTTTAGCTTGGAAAAATGTGTAGACTATATGCGTTGGATTAACTCGTAATATAAAACACACATAATATGACAAGCAGAAGCTATACACCAATATGATTATACTTTATACCTCACTATTATACGACGATACATATAGAAACGATTCACTAATAAATAGGCAAGTTATCACATTCATCGACTTTCTTTTCATTTATCCCATCGCTACTATATGACAAATTTCCCGCTTCCTGCGCCTAGCCAACGGCCTGAATACTCTTGAGCGCGAAGAACCTCACGTCGATATCCTCGTCGTCCCTCAGCTTCTCCAGATTCGGCACGATCAAACTCTGGATGATCTCGTTAGCCTCTTCTAGTCTCTCGCTATTCTTGGTTTCCTTTTCAGGCTCAATCGGCTCAGTCGCCGGCGTGCTACCCGCGTCCATCTCCTCATCTGCGGGCGTCGTGACGGGCTCGTACTCGGATGCCTTCAACGTCAACAGCTTCATGATCGACTCATACGATCTCGCGACATTAAACCTAATATTCGGGATCGGGTCATCTACCATGCCATTCAAAAACGGTAGTATCTCTTCCTTAATGACATCGAACGTCACGACAGGTGCAAGCGTCGTTGCCGCGAAGCAGCTTGTCATACGGTACAGGTAGTTCGTGTTCGCGCCAGCCTCGACGATCTTCGGGATTATTGTTCTCTGCGCCCACTCCACACCAAACACCTTTGTCAGGTTCTTGAGATTCTCGGTAGCGGCTTCGCGAATCGAGAAGACTGAGTCCCAAAGCCAGGTCATGCAGAGGTCGCGGAGTTGGGTGTCGAAGAACTCAACGCCGAGCTGAGAGGCCAAGAGAGGAATGTATTCGATGATTGCGAGGCGCACCCGCCACTGCTTGTCTTGCGCTAGCTGCGTGATCGCAGGGAGGAGAGATTGCGAGAGGAGGTCGATACCGATAACGTTGTTGACTTGTTCGAGCTTGCAGATGATGTTCAGTCGCACCTCCGGGAATTCATCTTTCAGCATCTGCAGGAACATTGGCAAAAGGTATTTTATCGTCCTTGACAATATTAGTAAACTGACAAAGAAATAATCTTAATTGCGCTTACAGGTCTTTTCCTAAAATGGGCGCGAGTCCACTGATCTTGGTGGCCAGCGCTGCCCGCACATGCTGGGACTGGTCATTGACTAGCTCATCTATGCACGGCAAAATTTCCTCTAGCACTGACTCGTGGTCTACCAGCCGACAGAATCCTGTAAAACAGTTAGTACCTTGTCTATCTAGAGATGAACTTTTCACCCAGTTACCAAGTGTGCATACCTGGAATCTGCTTCGCAATGACTGCGCGCACCTCGGCCTCATTGTCCTTCAGTAGCCTCACAAAGGCCGGCACAAAGTCATTCTTCAGCACCGTCTCTTCACCTGAAGCGACAGCCAGTGCGACCTGCTCAAAACGATCGGCAACCATATACCGCACTCGCCAACTTTTATCCGCGAACATCTTCTTGATCTGTGCCAGTAAATGCTCCCGCACGTCCACCGGGCCAAGAACGTCCGCAATCGTAATAAGAACGTCGATCGTGAGCAGACGCACGGAATCTTGGTCGTCTTGGGAGAGATACAATACAAGTGGGACAATATCGCTAATCACAGTCGCTTTGTCAATATGCGGTACCAGGCCCTAGATGCATTTAATTTACATTCCATCTACATCTGCAGAGCGTCTATGCGACTTACCGTAAGACTGCTCGCCGCGGCTCTTCGCACCATCGGTGCGTCATCGTAAACTAATTGCCCAAACAGCTGGCGGAGACTCGCTTCTGTTTCCTCGCTAACTTTCTGATACACTGAGGTGTACAGGCCCGTGACTGAGACCTTGTTCGTGAACCAGTCGGCAGAGGTTAGGCGTTTCACCAGCGGGACGAGATGCTCTTCAACTTGGTCCTCGGACATTTCCCTGGCAATCTTGTTGAGTGATTCGACGGCCTGGGCATGTTAGTATGCAATTGCGAGTACTCTTGAGATGGGGTGAAATAATGCCTTTTCTCGGACAAGCGGTTCCTCCACTCCAGCGAAAGACTCGAGTGGTGCGATGAGAACATGCGCATACTGATTGCCGCCGACATACGGTACAAAATTGCCCAGTTCTTCGGCCAGAACGGTTAGGACCTCATCCTCATCATCAATAGAGTCTAATCGTAGTCGTTAGCATGAGGGATCAATTCGCAGAAAGAAGTTAGTCTAGTTGGTAGGAAATATGAATAGCTGGATCAGTTATTGGCCCCTTCCACGCAGCTGACGATTGAAATGCAAAACGAGCATAAACATGCCTTCGAGAAAAGGAATAAGTTCAGTGCGCGTGCGCTCCGGACCGAGGGCGAGGGCAATGGTGGAGAGCCTGCGGATAGCGCCCAACCGGAGAGTGACGTCGTCATGCTACAATACACAAACGCGAGTGTGAGTACATTTGAAAGCAACTGTATCTCCGAAACACTGTCATAGGACAGCAGCATTCGCCATGCGGAGTCGCTTTGTAAATGAATAATGAGAAGTTACCTTGAGCTCGTCTATGAGAACAGCGATGGGGTAGAGCTCGTCGGAAGGCACCGTCGACTCCATGGAGAAAGCGCACAGGGGCTAAGGAGGTGATGATTTCTTCTCGCAGAAGGAAGCGGATACAATTCGGGATCGAGTGTGCAGAGGGCCGGTAAAAGTAGGTGTAGGTGTAAAGTGCGCGTTCGCGTGAGGTCAGTTGGTGAAGACGGCGGCGGTGATGGCGGTTAGTGCTGGGGGTTTACGAAGGTTGAGCGATCTTTCTTAACTGCTGAGTCGTTCTGTTTTGACTGCGATCTCTTTATGGGGCTAGTGGGCGTAAAGTTGGTGTACCACCTCACAGTAAGCAAAATCGTGGTAGCTCTTCGTGCACGATTCACATGGCATTTGCGCTTCTAGTCTAATAAAATATCCGTATTTACGCACAGGTTAAGCAACCGTCAATGCGACTCATACTGATCATTATCATTTCCTACTGGCTCAATTCTACGGGGTTTACACAAAAAAACAGTATAATACCGTACTATTTGGCATTTTCGTTCGTACCACTTGAGAATGCCGACCGTCGCTGTCGACAAGTTAGATCTCTATAAGGCCCTGGGGTGAGTGGTTCTCAAGTTTTTTTTCTACAGAACACTAACCGTAACTCAGCCGAACCTACACCACCGAGGAGTTCGATGAGCTCTGCTTCGAGTTCGGTATCGAGCTGGATGAAGACGTATGTCGCCCTGGCTATGAGAAAGTGTGTGGAGAACTCATACTGATTCAATTGTGCAGACGTCACAGGGTGAGCTGCCGATCGTCAATGGCGTACAGGAACGAGCGCAGCTCAAAATCGAGATTCCCGCGAATCGGTGCGTATTATGACGACCAGGCATTGGTCGAGCTTATTATGACTAAATTGTCTACTTCAGTTATGATATGCTGTGTTTCGAAGGAATCGCGCGAGCCCTTAACATTTTCCTTGGACGGGAATCACTACCAAACTACAGACTAACCAAGCCCTCGAAGCTCCAGCAGATCATAGTCAAACCGGAAGTATGTCCTACATTCGTCCGTTTGTTGCTAATTTTGCAGTTACGTGCAGGAGGCTAATGGGACTGCTGTAGACATCCCGGATCCGTCAGTACATTTCGGCCGCTATTCTCCGAGGAATCACTTTTACTCCGCGTATATACGAGTCCTTTATTGCCCTCCAGGACAAGCTTCACAGCAATCTTTGCCGGAACCGAACACTTGTTTCCATGGGAACTCACGACCTGGACACAATTGAAGGTCCCTTCACCTACGAAGCGCTCGCTCCCGAGGAGGTCTCTTTCGTCCCGCTGAGCCAGACAAAGACTCTCAACGGCAAGGAGCTCATGGAGTTCTACGAAAACGACAAAAACCTCGGCAGGTTCCTGCACATCATCAGAGACTCGCCTGTCTATCCTGTCGTTTTCGACGCGAAACGCAGAGTGTGCTCGCTGCCACCGATCATCAACTCCGAGCGCAGCAAGATCACTCTAAATACCAAGAATGTGCTTATTGAGGTCACCGCAACGGACAAGACTAAGGTTGAGATTGTCGTCAACCAGTTGGTCGCTATGTTTTCTCAGTACTGCGCTAACCCCTTCACGTGAGTTTGCATTTAGATTGTGTGCATATAGTTCAGATCCTAGGTCATTTAATATCCCTAACTTCAAGACAGTGTGGAACCAGTTGAAATCATTTCTCCCCATAACAATGAGTCTCGAATCTCCCCAGACATTTCAGCTCGCGTGACCACAGCTGAAGTTTCCTACATCAACGGCTGCTGCGGCTTCGAGCAGTCAGCCACCGAGATCTGCAAGCTCCTCGAGAAGATGTCGCTTACTGCCGCCATCTCCCCTGTCGACTCCAAAGTTGTGGAGGTTTCGATCCCATGTACTCGCCCCGATATTTTGCATCAGTGCGACATCATGGAAGATGCGGGCATCGCCTATGGGTACAATAACCTTGAGCGTACCTTTCCCGGAAAGTCTGGTACCATCGGCGATCCTTTTTCTGTCAACAAAGTCTCCGACATCGTCAGACGGGAGGTCGCCATGGCGGGCTGGGCCGAAGTCCTGCCACTGATTCTCTGCTCACATGATGAGAACTTCAAGTTCCTGAGAAGAAAAGATGACGGCGAAACCGCTGTTAAGCTCGCGAATCCTAAGACTCTGGAGTACCAAGTTGTCCGGACGAGCCTTCTTCCTGGTATTCTGAAGACTTTGAGAGAAAACAGGAAGCACAGCTTGCCGATCAAGGTCTTTGAGGTTTCGGATGTTGCGTTCAAGGATGCCAAGTTGGAGAGAAAATCATTCAATGAGAGACACTTGGCAGCGGTCTTCACCGGCAAGACTTCGGGTTTCGAGATTGTGCACGGACTATTGGATCGCGTTATGAAAATGCTTAGAATTCAGTGGGTCAAGGAGAGCGACACCGGAAAACCGGGATACTTCATTAAGGAGCACAATGGTAAATACTAAGTGACTGTTAATTGTAAGGAATCACACTAAATATATGTTGCAGACGACACGTTCTTCCCTGGCAGAGTCGCGGCTGTGTACTACCGCACCAACCAGGACCCGTCCAAAGACGTTAAGATTGGATACTTCGGTATCCTCCACCCCGAGGTCCTGGAATTCTTCGAGCTGCCGTCGGTTGTTGCTTCAGCCCTGGAAATAAATATAGAGTACTTCGTCTAAACCATTGGTAGTTGGGCTGCCCATCCATATTGTAGATTATAGTAGAATATTTGTAACGTTTTTGTCTGTGATTTGAGATCTATTTTTGTCATTGATCCAAGGATGTCTAATTACAAGTTATGATTTTATACAGGTTCTATTGCGCAGCAGGATGTCACTCCTTGTAGATCCGTGCCCCAAATATTTCTTGACAACTTATTCCTTCTTCACCGCAATATTCTGTTTCTTTTCCAAGTACTTGATCAACGCCTCGCCCCCGACGCCGCCAAACACCATGAACACGCCAAACCACTGCCCAGGACTGAGATTGTGATTGAACCAAACGACGGAGAGAAGCATGGACATCATTTTTCGAGTGACCGTGATAGTCACTAGTGCCAGAGATCCGAAGCGACTCAAGGTGTAGAAAATGAAGACCTGTCCCACTGCACCGCAAATGGAAAAGAGGAGAATGTCGGTGAGGACTTTGGGATGTAGGGAGAAGAAGTCGAGAGAATCGTGCAGTTGATTGGTGAATGGGAACAGTAGGAAGATTGAGGTCAGGATGGTGGACACGACATTGATGCCACACATCATCTTCGGTCCTGTGATCGTCGGTTGCGTGTGGAAGATATGGTCTTGAGTCGAGTTTGTGAGGCCATCGAACAGCAAGTTAATCGCAAGTAGCAGCAGACCGTAGAGCGAGGACGAAGGAGAATCTGGCGCGGATGAGACTTTCTTGGAAGAAGCAGGGTGGTAGATCGTAAATAACGACACGCCGACTGTAACAGCCAATACAACGATGTACTTATAAAGGGGATACGATTTTCGGAAGATAAGGACATGAAGAGCCATGACTATAGAACGTGTTAGCCTTGATGCTTCTGAAAGGTCCGTACTTCATACCTGGCAGCAACTTGCAGCTCTTGCCTAGCAACAGGGTCAAGTAGTCGATATGCTTCAAACTCGCGTATCCGAACGGGCTCGCTAGCGAGCTCGTGGCCGCGACTAGGACATACTGGACAATAACCTTTCGATTCGGGAATACGTTCAAGCTTTGGGTGTCCCGTTTCGAGGAGCACAGCGAGTAAATGTAGCCCACAATCGCAGCACAAAATGACTGCACAGTATTGATGACAATCGAACTCTGGAATATCCGCTTGTCAGAGCCGTACGGAGTAGTCGATATTCTCTCCTGTAGTACAGCCCAGGTGAGGAATGCAGCGTAGATACCTATATAAGAAAGCAAATAAGAGAATTTTCTCTGAATTGCTGAACTATTGCACATACCAACTATACAAATCACGAGCTCCAGGACAGCTCCTTGTGATTTCGTCGAAACCCGCATGGCCTTCGTCTCCACCGATTTCTCCTTCGTCTGGGTCGTCGTGGTTGTCATGTTGTACTCTCTTCGCTTTGACCTCGAGAATTACTCATTTACTTGAAGATGAAATCTTCAAAACTGAGCGAGTTAGGGAGGCTTGTGTGGCGACGCAAATATCCTTATGTATAAGTTGGTCATCTCTGCGAAACTCCCAACTCGAATTTATCCCTGAAAGTTTCGAAAACTCCCGGGCAATTCCACCATTGGAATTTCCTCGGCCACACCTCATCAATCTCCGCACACTTGACTAGAAATGAAGCATGAATCTTCACAACGAAAAGGGTCCGGAAGCACGAGCTTTGTCGCAAGCGGATCTCCTTCTTTTTGATGATCTATTTTCATTGCAACCATCGAAATCTACTGGACCAGTAGCGCCAGCGTCAACATCTGGCGCTGACTGGTTTTCCCTGCTGACTGCCACCACTGCAGCTCAATTGACAACTAGCTCAGTCAATGGACTCAGGAGTGCGCCGAGTATAAGTGCCACGGTCGTAGAATCGAGTAACTTGTATGATATTCCTAGGAATCTCATTCAAGCAGCAACTCCTGCAGATGACGGCACGGCATCAGCAGCTACCCTCGACGACGATTTTGGGGACTTCATCGGCTCAGAGCCCGTTAGTACAATGCAAACCGGCGGAAACGTGTTGGAGATGTTAGCACCATCTACTATGGCTCAATCTAGTGCCAACGCTCCAATTCGATTTAGTCAAGCTGTGAGCCGAAGCCCTTCCCACAATCCCCCCTCTCCTATACGAAGTCCTTCTCGACCTATTCCAACAACTCGAAGTATACGGCGTGGTGCATCGGTAGTTAAGAGCCCGCCACGATGCGATCCAGCAGTCAGAAGTCCACCACGGAACCGCCCAACACCTCAACGACCACAAAATGGTTTGCTTTCCATGCCTGCACATAATAATACACACACTGAAGGATACGGAAGCGTGAATCCGCCATCTCTTAGGTTTGGGCAGCATTTAGCACCGGTATCGAATGGCTCGCAACATGTAATTTCTTCAACGTTGGTTGGTGCGCAAGGACCTCCATGGCGCCCCCTTATATCTCACAGCCGTGCTCCTTCGACAACAACGAACAGCCCGCAATCTACGGCTATTCCGCATGGCCTTCTTGATGGATCTGAAACTTTTGAGCAGTTGTCTGATCTTGGTCCGAATTTGCCTATTCCAGAATCTTCTCATGCCACATTCGAGGCCGTTCCGGCTCCCGAATCCCTTCTGCCTCTTTTCGAGACAAATCTGTTTCCACTACCGCAGCCGCTTTTTCAAGATTTGGCACCACTACCGTACCCACTCAGGAGACGAGTGCTTTCGAACCCAAAGACGAAGAGGTTCTTTATGGCTTTAATTTCCGGCGCACAGGTCGCCGCTCGGATATGTGCCGGTCGCAGGCGACGAACGAGCAAGTTTGAAGCTGATCGCGAAGCACGCGAGACTGCACGGATATGGAAAAGCTTGCGGGATCGACTGGCCGGCGTGGGCCTACACGACTTGCCGATTATCGACCCGGCCTTCGTTTTCGGGAGGTATGAAGGCGAGAAGACGGATTTGTGTATTGTGTGCGGGGTTGCTAGACCGGAGAAGGTGAAGGGATGTACCAAGGAAAGTTCGTGGGATTTTGAGAATAGAGGGCATGCGGCGTGTGTCAAATGGTGGGCTCGTGAAAAGGCGCTTTTGGATTCGTGACGGATTCGTGTCAAATTAATATCTTGGAATACATCTTTACCATGCTTTGATATTGATATTCCCCTGCATTCTTCATTAAGTCTTGATATGTATGTACTGTACAATGCAATAAGTACTTCTATAAACCAGCCAAACCCACAGGACCATTAAAAACTAAAACTATTATACAAAACGATCACATCCCCAGGAGTATTTTCGCCTCTTCGATAGATATAGATGATGCAGACAACGGCGGTGATGTGGTCGAGGGTGCCGATGCAGGAGAGGTATGCGAATCCTGCGATGCAATTGACGAGGAAGAAAATATCGAGGGAGACCCCGATGATGCTGAAAACGGGACGCTAGTGGAAAGAAATGCGTGATTCGTCAATGATGAGCTTGTCTTCGAAGAATCAGCGGAATTGACCCAAGGCAAATCCAGCGGGTCGACAGACGAGGACGACGAAGCTGATGTTACAGACGACTTTGAAGTTCGTGGAACCAGAACAGAACTGTGCTGTACCTCAGTAGATTTGGGAGTTGCCGAAATAATAGACGTGTACTTGTTGTTGACACGGATATTGTCAAAGAGCAGACATTTCTTAACATATTCTATTCGGTCCAGAGCTTCTTTGAATCGTACTCTGTCGTCAGCATCCTCCAGCAGCGGAGACAATGAATCCAAGCTAGAACCTAGAATTTCGGCTAGCAGCTCATTCCGTTCACGAGAAAATTCTGTATCATCGATCATAGGAACAGTCGGCGTACCGTTTCTCGTCCGACCGACTTCCGGAACACCGCGACCCCTCGGATTGCTGCGATGCAAGCCTGGACTTGAAACTGTCTTAAGACCGGAAGCATCGGCATTCAAAAATTGTACGCCGCCGGTCCCGTTCTGGATTGCAGAAGCGCGTACTCGGACGTCCTGGACCTTCTCGCGCACATATTTGTTGACGCCACCACCCCACCGCTCAGACGTATCCAACACGTTCTTCGCTAGACCAGACATGGTCTTTTCAACCGTTGCTCTGCTCTGATACAGACTCCTAGTCGTGGGGACAAGGACTCCATTTACCATATGGAGTGGTTGCTGCGTATCGACGTCATCGTCGACAACTGCATACTGCGACATTATCCTTCTGCCGCCACTTGGAGTCCTGTGCACTTGCAAGTAAATGGCGTCCTCAATGAACGAGCATGATGTCATAGCATCAGACACAGGATAACGAAGTAGCAGAGTCAATGCGCCAGTGTAATCTGCAATTAGCACTAAAATCATGCTTTAGCGTGTTCTTCCTAACAAATGCGGTAGGAGCTTACATTGGTCTCTGATTCTAAGAAGCATAGCGACGCAGATGAAGTCCACCAAATCCAAAGAATGGCTGTCTGCAGCAAATAAGCAGTCCCAAACAGAAAGGAGCTGTGAGAAAATAAACTCTCTACCGAATAGCAGACGAATCCAACGACTATATATAAATTAGAAAGTCCACAGCAAAAGGATAATGAAGACTTCACTTACATCCCCCAGATCTGTGGTTCAATTCCGAGGACCCGCAGGTGACGTTCCAGCTCGGGATCGATATTTCTCAGATAAGTCTCCTGTATCCGGCGTGCTTTGACCACGATAGGGGGTGTCGGTCGACCGTTCTCTGACGGCCCCTTTACTTTACCAACAGCTGCATACCATTCCCATGCGTGATTCATTATAACCTGAAATAGAGCAAACGAATCATGCTCTATATAATTAGATGAGACAGTGTCGTACAAGAGTTTATCGTCGCTGTCGATAGTGCCATCAGCTGGTGGATCCAAAGCATCCCGCGAGATAACATAAACTAGAGACAGTTAGCAAAATGCGAAATTGACACAAAATCTTTGAAGCAAATGAGTGTGATTCTCACATATTGGTGCCAGAATCTCGTGCATCCCTTGTTGATAGCTTAGGGTAGGATTTATCTTTGAATAGACGAACAGAATGTCTAGCATCGTCTGCTGGACTTTCGTATCTCGAAAGTACTCTATATCAGGGAACGTCCGCTCAATATCTTGTAATATGTCTTTCCGCAGATCTTCATCCTTCCAATACGTATTCCAAGGATTCTGCCTTATTAGACGTTGTCTTGCAATAACAAGCACCTAGAGACGTACCGAGTCATCCTGACTTAACGGATTGACGACGTTCAGATCCTCCTTCTCTTCCTCGAGCGGCTCCCCGGCATTCTCCTTTGATCTTCGCAAATGCAGTGTCAGATAGCGCTTCTTCAAGTCGCTGTATTTCTCTCGTTCTGCTTGGAGAATATCCGCCCATGTGTCAGGTTGGAGATCGGGTAGGAGCATGAAGAGCTAATCTCGCTGTTATTATCCAAGATAGTAATAAGCTTCCAAATAGCGAATCACCTTCCAGCAGACTGATCTTAACGTTTCCTCGCATATAGTACTTCCATTAATAACCGAAAACTTCAACGCGGTTAGCGACGGATACGCTCCACTGAACAGTCTCTTCCATAATTTCCTATCCAAAAGCAATAAGCAGATGTAATTCTATGCAACCCATCAAAGAGTTAGTGTACCTAGCCTCTTCAGGAGTCCTTTTGGTGGGCACGACAGCGTCACCTGCCATCTTAATACAGGAATCTTAGTGGTTACGGGGCAACTTGACAAGCTTCGGGAGCTAGCGATCAATATTCAAGTGCACGTCTCTAGCAATCAAAATAACTTCAACTCTCAAGAACCAACGAATAAACAAAAGCACAGTAGGAAGAAAGCACGAAGAGAAAACAAAAAGCTGGAGACCGATAAGCTAACTTGCAGCGATCATGTAGAGCTGACATAACGGCTGGGCTAGTCTTTAGACGGTTAGCCGTATGCAAATTAGATTACGCCAAGCTAGTTTGGTTAGCTTACTCTCTACTGTCACTCGTAAGGTGCTTGGACCCGTAGATATGGGTCATTATTACACGCTATTCTGACCCGAAGTTTGGGTGCAAATGTCGTCATGTTTAGATATGTAGTTCCAGTCGCATTCACCCAACTCGTTACGTACCGCTTGCTGATCGTGATAGTTTGACCTGGCGGCACGTACTTTTGAAGTTTCACACATGGCTTCAAGTCCTGCTGCGGGGTGGTCGAAGACATCGGGTAACCAGTGCAGTGTTTTCGCTAACGTAAATAATTATCACTTTTTAGGCGTCATCGCCATCTACGTTCTAAATAACTCTTCAAAGAACTACACATGAATTCCTAACTCTCTTGTGAAGGTTGCTGTATGGGATACATGAGTGGGTAGCCGCACAACTGGCAGATTGTATTCGCACAGGCAAGTAGTATGAAAATATATCAGTTATCCAATCCTATATTCACGGCTCCATAGTAAAATGCATTTCAATGTAAAATAGATACTACACATTCTATTCCATGCTTAGTCAATCCACAAGATTTACTCCCCTCGGAATTGTCGGCGGTGAAGACATGATGCCCACGTTTCCTCCTCCTCGCCCAGATAGCAATGTCTGTCGAATAACGGATTGCGGCTTATTAAAGATATCTTCACTTCCCGACAATCGGTTCGACATGCCTAACCTACTCACTGGTCTCACAACAGTACTCAAGCCACCTACTGTTCGCAGTCTGTTCAAACCCAAATCAGTCCTGTTATAGGACACATAATCTCCCTCGCCATCAACGGCGCTTCTGCTCGCCAGTCGCGATGACGCACGCATCTCCGGATGAACGTTGCTATTTTCAAGCGACGTCCGCATCCGCGATGCAGCGCGAACAGGTAATCTGCTGCTAATTCCAGTGGCGAAATCATCGATATCTCCATCCGATCGAATCCCTACGCTTGGTGTACTCCTTCCTCTATTATGATTTATATGTATTCCAGCACCATGAAAGCTTGGCTCCTCGAAATATCTGACAGGATGCTGGGTAGATTCAACAAGCGCAGCGCACAGAGCTGTCAATGAGCGACACAGAGATTCCATTCGCAGGATGACCATTCTATCATTCCGTGGCAACCTCGTGGCAATGCTCTCGACGTCATACACAGATGCCTCTAGTTGTTTGTAGATCTCAACAGGGACGGTTTCCCTTGCTTGTACAAGTGCATTGCGAAGATGTGAGTGCGTGGATGCCGTGATCGACGACATGGATGTTTCTGTTGTATTCCGACTAGGCGAGGACTTAACGTCTGAAAAACCGCTGGCACATGCTGTTGAGGCAAGATTTGACTCAGTGAGCATTGCCTCCGCTTCGCGAGCTTTCCTTTCTCGTTCGGCCATCTCGAGCCTGATCATGCGACTTCGTAGATCTTCAATTGATTCCCACACTGAGTCTGAGCCTTGAATTTGCATGTTCTTCTCCGTGATTGTGTCTCCAGAGAATGCACGTTTGCTGTTGTCAGTTGATATGGCGGCGGTGGCATTGCTTCCGTCAACAAGTCTACTGGATCCGCTTCTAGTAAGTCCGCTATTCACGCCCCGATAACGCGACGCATTGAGCGTTACATTACCGACTACAGTTTGATCTTCTTCCTCCTCTTCGTCGCTTTTCTCATCCGGATTCTCCATTGCGAGAATCTTGCTCCTTAGTGAGTGGCTGCTTGCCATCCGTAATATCGCACTCCCTTCTGCCGAAGGGCCAAGCATCGTGCTTTTGGTCCTCCGTAACGGCGAAGAGGACGAGGCGTACCCTTTGTCTACGAAACCACCCTGCAACAGCATTAGATCAACCGTTTCCAAGACTCCCTCTCAATGACACATTACATTCGCCGATCCCGGGGAGCTTCCATGTTGATGGAGGCTGAGTGAGGAGGGAGAGGACGAGAGTAGCGAGTGACGGGTGTGGTCATCGTACGAAGGACGATTGCGGACCTTGAAGAATTCAGGGGATGATGGGAGGCTGTTGGTCATGCTCATTCCTTGCAATGAAGCAGTAGACGCGATTTCGAGTCTTGATTAAATAAAGATTTTTCACTCTAGCTCATACCTTGCTTGAACATTCGGCCATTAATACGGAATACACGTAAATTAGGTCGGGAAGGTGTGTATACACTGATCCTACCCAAGTGTTTCGACCACAGCGACATCTCCAGGTGTTGGTTCACAAGCTCATGTCTGGCGCTCAGGGTTACGCAGGCGTGCTGGAAAATTCACAATTTCAAATTTGAAATTAGAAGACTTCCAGACGGCAAGAAGCGCTTTTGGCATAATCCTTGCATGGGCGCCCCACTGGACATAGCACATAGCTATGGATATCATACCGGACAGAGAATAAACGGAGAATAAACTTGAAAATAGCTCCTACAAAGTCAGATTCAGCTATCTACGAGTTGTCATCTCTTAAGAATTACGTCTCTCTTCTGAAAGTAGTAGAACTGTTCAGTAACGGTCCGATGGTGAAGATTCTCTATACGAACTTTCGGAATAGTGAATACTTGCGTAAGCCTCTATCTCGTTTCAAATTACTTCATCACGGAGAGCGGGTTGGAGTTTCATTTGGTGCTGAAACTGCATTTCTCCTCGAATGCACTGCCTGAAAGTTGAAAGGAATATCTGATTCCTTATTGTGAATTGCATAGTGATGTAATGGACCAGTATAGTGTACAACCTCTCGAGATGTTACAGTCACTTTTTAATTGTGAACAGTATGTACCGAAGTTTCGAATTATTTTACAGTCAGAATGTTACTGGCCATTATGAATATCAGTTGTATGTCAGGGTCTAAGATATCGGTGAATAAGAAAACTAGTACAATCGTCAGTGAATAGGAAGATCGGTAAGAAGATAGCCTACAATTTTGGCTGAAGTACTTGACATATTGCGCTTTTGGGCTGTCGCGTATCAAGTGCAGGTCAGATAGTGAAGTCTAATTGTTAGCTTTGATTCGTCTATGAGAACAGGAAGTTCGCAAACAGTTACTACCTGTTCATAGGCTTTTGAGCTGATGAGAACGGCTCGAATGGTAGAACCAAAGTGGAAAGACGTTGCTGCTAGTCAAGCTAGAGCCAGTTCCTTGCGGTATCTGCTGAGTTCGGTACTAATTCTTTGCACGTCGTTGGAAAAGAGCAAAGAAAATCACGACGTTAGGGATACCTTGCTTCCAGATCGCGCATTTTAAGCTTTTAACGAAAGAATGCTTGTGAGTGCGCAAACCGCTCCGATGTCGTTGGTTGCGTCTATTATGCATGCTTTATACTTGAAACAGCCCTTTTTGGGAAGATTTTACTTAACTAACATATCTCTTGTCCGTCCTATTGTCCCTGTTTTCAAGTTATTTCTTATCTTACCACCGCGTTCATATCAACATACTATAAGGATACAGGCAAGATTAGACGTCTTATCATTTATTAAGTGCTCCAATTTACTCGTATCCTCGGTAGTTTGTTGTCTCTTTTACATCTCTGTCGGTCTGGCTAACTTGGTTCGATGTCGTATACCAATTTCACTTTTGGCAAGTTGGAATACCTCGTCACTTTCCTCTGTCTCATCCTGTTCGGGAGTTTGAGAAATTCTGATGCTATTCTAGCAGGTGTAATTGGGAAGGTTAGGAATGAGGCAGCCGCTCCAGCCTGGTTTAATAGCTTCATACCTGTAGATCTGCAAGCCATCAGTCCGAGGATGAGACGTCGTCACGGTCCAGAACATGTCCGATAGTCCGTATTCTGAAAGTGTGGGCTTTCTCCCTGTCGGATCATGTTCCGCAGCCAATACCTTACCAGATGATAGACAGGGCCTCCAGTCGCTTCAGAGTTAACAGAGGAGGAGAACCAGCTTAAGCGAGCATTCGCCCTGGCAGTAGATGATTTATAATCAAAGTGGACTCTGCAATCAAACAACGCTAGCAGACCAGATGATTAACCCGTTTGTCTCTGCTGCCTGCATTGCTACCTGCTCTGTTGCCTTGTAGCCTGGATCGGACGAAAGACGGATATCCGAGTTACCAAGAAAGCTTAATCGTGTAAGTTTATATAGCAGAGCGATTCTAGAGACTGCACTTTCTTCCTTTACTCTTCATATCCATAATCCACTACAATTATC